>JAKTWT010000054.1:0-157179 GCA_030582155.1 Hansenula lynferdii | reverse complement strand
GGATCTGGCGGCTCGAAGATATTGTTTGGCTTGCATTAGCAATAGCGTCTTGCTTGCCTCATCATAAGCTGGTGCCAATGCCCTACTAAATCGTCTTTGTATTCTTAGCTTCCAGATGATGTGTTGAAATTCGCGACACACAAATGTGATTAGTCAAACACAATATTTTTTAATTTTCAAGTTATGACTTCGTGGCCAAGTTGGTTAAGGCGTGCGACTGTTAATCGCAAGATCGTCAGTTCAATCCTGACCGAGGTCGTCTTTATTTTTTGGATTTTTTGCTCTACCCCTGGTAGGGGAAGCATAAATATTGATTATGTAATGCTTATAAACTTTCGATCCTTTCGACATCTATAAGCTCTAATTTATATTAAAAGATGATTCACATTGATTTGGGAATTTTTTTTCACTTTATACAAACCTACAGTATTCAAGAATTCATTTTTCGTCCAAGATATATATATTAAAAGGCAGATATTAGTTATAATGATGAATGAAATTTATTTAGTTAAAAAGTATAATAAACTTAATTCACATAATAATACAACAAGAATTTGTCTTTTTAGCTTGTTTGTAAAAAGTTTTTGAACTTGCAGATAAAGCTTCACTTTTATCAACTAAACTATCTAATTTTTCACCTCTTTCTAAAACACTTTCAATAGTTTTATGTAAAACAATTTTTGTTTCATCTAATTCTTGTTGAACTCTCATTATTGAATCAGCTTGTGAAGGATCTTGATATTTTTTAATATATGTTTGTAATTCTGGTAATTCTAAACTTGAATTTGTTTCTGTTAAATTTTTCCATTGAATTGGAGGATGAGATGTTAAAAATTCATCCAAAACTTTATTTAATAATGTATAAGCTGGTCTAACAGGATATTCTTTATCTGTAATTATAACACCTGAAAGACCTTCACTTCTTGTGAATGCATGACCGACATAATTACCTTCTTCAACACTTTGTCTTTTACCAGCTTCTGTTCTTTGTGCAATTGTTGTACTGAAAAAAGTCATAAATTGTGAAACCCCATTTCTTTCAAAGAAACTAAAATCTGATAAATCTTTTGTAGCGGTTAACTCTACAGATTTTGAATCTGGAACACTTTTCAATACACCGATGTAGTAAATCTTCATTTTGTTACTATTAATTTGATGATGTTGATGTTAATATATTGATTGCTTGTTCAAGAATGTGTTTAGATAATTGTCACATATCAACAAAAGGCTACACTTGCCATCAAAAATTCGCGGAGCCCCTTCGCGAATTTCAAAAAAGGTCTCAGGTTAATTTTAGCTCAGCTCTTAATAGAATTGGAAGTTCAAGTGGTATCCATTATAGGTAGAATATGATGAATTATTGATATCTATTGGAAAATATAATTTATAGTCAATAAATCGACTTGGATTCATTAATTTGTACAATTCGCGAGATTTTGTATGTAAAATTGATCGAAGGTTTCGGAACTGGTAAGTTCACGCTGTAGAAAAATTTCCCGAGACATCTAAAATACAATCATTTGTCATCTTTAGATATAAAGAGTTTACAAATATTAATCAGTTGTACATTTATTAAAACTATCAAAATGCAAAGAAGTATAATAAATTCATCAATTTTACGTTCTGCAAGACCTTTTCTCAGACAAGGTGCTAAAAGAAGTTTTTCAACTAGTCAAAGAATTACCACTAAATCTTCAAGATGGATTTTAACTAGTTCTATAATTGGTATTGGATTATCATCTTATTATTTATCTCAACCTGTTAGATTAGATAGTGAAAAGGAAGCTCAAACATCTGAAACTAAAACTGAGCAATCAAAAGAATCAAAAGAACCAAAGGAATCAAAAGAAACCGATGGAAGTCAACAAGCTGCTTATAATCCAGAAACTGGAGAAATTAATTGGGATTGTCCATGTTTAGGAGGTATGGCACATGGACCATGTGGAGAAGAATTTAAAGAAGCATTCAGTTGTTTTGTTTATTCAGAAGCTGATCCAAAAGGGTTTGATTGTATTGAAAAATTTAAAAATATGCAAAATTGTTTTAGAAGATATCCAGATGTTTATAGTGAAGAAATTAGAGATGAAGAAAATCAACCAATTGATTCAAGTGTTGAACCAGAAACAAAGATTACTGAAGAAAAAGTTGAAATTGTTGCAAATCAAGTTGCAGTTGAACCAATTCCAAGTGCTGATTCTCATCCAACCGTTCCAGAACCTGTTGTTTTAACAAAAGATGAATAGATTACTTTTATAAAAAATCATGTACATAGATAACTACAAAATATATACTTGTAGTCCATTTATTTCCCTAAAAATTACGATAACAAGTAATTATTAATAAATCATTCGTTTCATATACTTCGTTAAAATTTTGTCAACAAGTCACCTAATGATGCTGGTTCAAAATTACCAATTGAATTTTTCAACCATAAAACATCTTCTTCAATATAACCAGTTAAACCATTTTTACCTAAATTATTACCCACAATTTTAAATAAAGAATGTCCTGTTGATAAATCATTCTTCAATGGTGTTATAAATAGATTGTTCCCCGTACAATAATGTTCTAAAACGTCTTTAAAAGTGACTTGTAATTTATGAGTTGGTATTCCCTGGATTTTGACATTTGATGATTCTCGTTCTTTATTTAATGCAATTTGTAAAATCTTCTCCACAGTTAAACCTTGGAGATGAATAGGTATTAGTTCACCTGTATCAATATATTTATTAATCATACCTAATGTTGCATAGATTTCTGTAATGATTACTGGACTTTTATCAGAATGTAATCTTAAACATTCAACCCATTTTTCTAAATTATTTGAAATTGTACTAAATGTAATGTCATTTGCACTTAATTCTTGATACAGTGCACGTTTCCATTGATTGAAAAAGGCATGTTTCAACAATGTATTGAAAATATGAGATGAAATGATTTTTTCCCAAACGAAAAATGATTCAATAGCGGATAAATCAGGTGTATTGAAATTTTTATCAGAATCATATAAGTATTGAGTTAAATGTGGCACCAATTTCTTGTTCATTAAATTATCAAATGCATCTGTTCCAATAATTTCTTTAAATGAACGTAATCCTTCAATATGTGTATCTGATTTGGGCCAAGTTTCCAATACTGGTGTATATGATTTAATAAATTCATCTTTAATTTCATCCATAGATTCTTCAATATAAGGGATATATTCAAATATCCATACAAAAGGTGCATTTTCCGATGTTTGTGCAGGGTCCCAATCATGGATTGCTTGGATAATCTTGGGTTTAACTATAGTTTCATTAGCATAGTCAATAGTGGATTTATCCAATACCTCGGTCCAGTCTAACAAGAGAGCAATGGCCACGTTTGGTTGATCCACTGACCAATCCACCAGGGCATCAACAACTTTTGGGTACCATAGTTGGAACAGCATGCTTTGGAAATAGTCTAGTTCACCATACACTTTATTTGTATCCTCGGGCACCACATTTTTCAGCAGTATTAACTCTTCTAAAGCGGTATCATCAGAAAAATCCAAGGGTTCCCACTGGGCTATCAGGTCCGTCACGATGGGCTTGATGGCACGGATTATGGTGGCCTGGACATCGCCAGCAGCACCATCAACAGCTTCGAGCCTGCTCACTTCTTCCCTGACCCTCGCAGACTTGGCTGGGATGTCCAGCGATGGGTCGATAAAGAGCTCTGATAGCGACTCCACGACGCCAGACAGCTCCTCGTACGCTGACAACATCGAGTCTGTGTGTTGTTCGTGCAGCATCAGTTGGGCCTCTTCATGTTTCAGCAGTTTGTTTGAGCTCAGGATATCTTCAATTTCAGTGTTTAATATACCCAGTTGGGTCCTCACATTGTCAAGAGTTCCATCGGCTTCCATGTTATGAGCAGTCTGTTGCTTGAAATCATCGCTGAGCTGCTTGAGCTGTGCGGGCACAGCGACGCCCTGCTGCTCGATCGCCACCACGAGCTCGTACAGGCTGGGCTGCCTAGGCTGGCGCTGCCTAGCACTGGGCTCGTCCTCGTCAGAGCTGTCGGTGTCCTGCCTAGCGCTCTGCCTAGCGTCCTGCCTAACAGTCTCGCCCAGCCCAGCGCCCGCCCGCCGCTGCTGCTGCTCGATGGGCTCGAGGATCCCCTGGCCGTCTCTGCCTAGCCCCTGGCCCTCCTTGTAGCCCATCTTCCTAAGTAGGGCTGCACCGATACCGTATTTTTTGCCCTTGAAACTGGTGTTGAGAGATTGAGCCTGTGAATGTGAGAGCGTGGGCTTTGGTGGTTCTGCTTCCGCTTCTGGTGTCTCCTGTGTAGACTTGTGGAAGGACATTGGTGCAAACTTGACTCCAGAACTAGTCTCATACTCCTCCTCCTCATCTGAATACTTGTCTCCAATTGTGCTGAATGGTCTCTCTTCAAAGCTCATCGCGTGTTTCTTTATTGGTGCTTCCTCTGCAGGGCCATCTCCCCTTAGAAAGTCCAGCAGGTTCAGCTTTCGCTTCCTGTGTAGCCCATTCTCACTGTCATCCTGTGACATGTTGGTCTTCTGTGTAGCTTTTGGCTCTTTGTTGGTCAAATTGGCTGTACTTTTCTGGTGATGAAATTATTCAACTAAAAAATTCTGACAATTAGGCGTGCAACTTGACAGAACATCAACAAAACAAAACACATCCCAGTGGCAATGAGCGATATAGGGCAGTGGCTGGACGAGGCAACGCAGATTTTGGCAACAGCACAGGACATTGGTGGCAGGGCCAATACGCTGCTCAACACCACGAGAGCTATAATCAGCTCAAGCAATCAGAAACTCGTAAAGAGTGGCTTCTTGTTGGACTCTACAAATCAGCTATTACAACTCTTGGAAACGATTCATGACTCCATTGAGCTAAGAGTTGATGATAGAAGGGCTAGTATAGGTACACTGGAAGCTCACTTGAACTCAACATTGAGTCGGCTGCAAAGGGAATTTGATAACTTGAAGAAAGTGTCAATAGATCCTAGCTTACTATCTGGAGACCAAAATTCACTCTTTGATTTCATATCTACAGATGTCCTTGATACACTTTTGCAGATGCAAGTGAAGTTGGAAACCACAAGGGCAAACTATGTGGGGCAAATTGAGTCACAGCAAGATATCTTTAAAACAAATCTAGACAAATTTAACAAGACATTTGATTCATTAGAATCAGAAGTCAATGAAATTAACGAGTCTCATTGGATTTATACATCGATTGAGGAAAACACAGCTTTTGAACAGGAGATTGCCACACTATTGGAATCACTAACAACGCATTTTGATCAATGTACAAGAGGTGCAAATATTATAAATGGTGAAATTACCGATATCCCTAAAGATGAAAAGGAAAATCTTTTCAAAGTGTTACAAACCGACTCACAAGAAGTTCATGATGTGTTAACCGATATGGAGGAATCTTTTAGTGATATTGAAGAACGTTGTAAAAAAATTGAAAATTATCTGGTTAATAAAATTGTTGATATTAAATTGAAACATTTAGTACAAGATTTAACAAATTTTGGTAAAGAAAAACTTACAACAGCATTAGAACAAATTGAAAAACAATCTATTGATATACAGGGAATATCTACAGAGATTAATGAAACATGTGAAGAAGCCGAACGATTAATTGATCATTATAAACAATTTGTAAAGACTTATTATACAATGATTTTAGAGATTCAAAGACGTCAAAAAGTACAATTGGCAATGGAAAAAATTTGTAAAGATGCAAAATTGAAAATTGAATCTCTTCAAACTGATGATTTTAATAAATGTGATCAATTTTTACAAAAAAATGGTCAATATTTACCAAGTGATTTATGGCAAGGTATGAATGATAAATCTCCCTTATATAATTTAAAATTAGAATTAAATGAATTACCAAGACTTCAACCATCTATAATATCAACAGCAAGAAATAAAATTTATGAGAAATGATACATATATGATAAATAAACGTTTGCATTTAATCTATGTACATGAACAAATCTATTTATAATTATTTTCCAATTCAATGAAAAATTGTTTAGTTTCCTCTGGTGTAATAACCTTTGGTTTCCTTTCTGATGAATGTCTTATAGCTAATTTCCCAGATTCTATTTCTTTATCACCAATCATTATAATATATGTATACCCCTTTTGAATAGAATCTTTAATTCTAGCACCCACGGTTTCTTTCCTAGAATCAATATCAATATGGAACTTATATTCATTTATTTTATCATTTTCATCAAATTCACTTTCAGAATTTATAACTTTAGCACATTTTTTGGAATAATTTAAATGTTGATCACCAACTGGGATAATAACAGCTTGTCTTGGACTTAACCAAAATGGCCATTTCCCATCAAAATGATCAATTAAAATAGCTAAAAATCTTTCTAATGATCCATAAACTGCTCTATGTATCATTATTGGTTGTTTAGAAACTCCATTTATTTCAGTTTTATATTTTAATTTAAAATTTTGTGGTAATTGGAAATCTAATTGTATAGTAGCTGCTTGATGTTCTTTACCTATATGATCTTTTAAAATAATATCAATTTTCGGTCCATAAAATGCTCCATCACCTTCATTTATTTCCCATTTTTTACCTGTTTGTTCTAAAACTTGTTTTAATGAATCTTCTGCAATATCCCATTCTTCAATCTTACCC
This sequence comes from Hansenula lynferdii, assembly GCA_030582155.1. Classification (NCBI taxonomy): domain Eukaryota; kingdom Fungi; phylum Ascomycota; class Saccharomycetes; order Phaffomycetales; family Wickerhamomycetaceae; genus Hansenula; species Hansenula lynferdii. Next base: position 150,505 of record JAKTWT010000054.1, on the reverse strand, counting down.
ATATATTCTTCAGGTCTTGTAGAAAGTAATAATTTATACTCAGGAATTTGGAAAATTTTATAAACTTTATCAATTAATGATAATGTTGATTCAATTTCAAATTTTATTTGATCTTGTGTACAAAAAATATGTCCATCATCTTGATGAAATCTTCTAACTCTTGTAAGTCCTGAAAGGGCACCACTTGCTTCATTCCTATGTAATGAACTAAAATCTGATAATCTAATTGGTAACTCTTGATATGAACGATCAAATCTATCAAAAATTAAACAATGACCTGGACAATTCATTGGTTTTAATCCATATTCTTCCTTTTCAACATCACTACCTTCCACTCTAAACATATCATCTTTATAATTAGCCCAATGGCCCGATTTTTCCCATAATTGCTTTCTATAAATTAATGGAGTTATAACTTCTTCAAATCCATGTTTCCTTTGTTGTGCCTTCATGAAAAGTATAAGTTTATTGAAAATTCTTGTACCATGAGGTAAGAAAAAGATAGAACCTGGTGTAACTTCATCAATCATATAAAGTTGTTGTCTAGTGGCAATACTTAAATTGGAAGTGGCTGATGAATTGATAGGTTTTGTTGAATAAGACCTTATAGATCTTAAGATCTGTGTTTTGAGGTATTGAAGACTCATTTTTTTTGACACTTGGAGCTTCGACAAGAATGAAGGTTACCAAGAGCAGCTTAATGAGTGTTCAAAAGCTGTACCTTCCCCAGTCTCGAGGATTTAGTCAAATTTGATTCAGTTTGGAATATAATTTAAATATATTTCAAGCATATCAACACCGGGTTAATTCGCGAAATTCAATTACATACTTAATTATCGTCAAAACAGTACCAAAAAACCTCGGTGAATAACAAATTAAAGATCCAACTATTGTTCCATCAAAACCACTTGCTAACCAGAAAAGATACAATGTCTGACTCTCTAAGCCTGTTGAAAAGGGATATATCGCAGAAGGGCAAACCGGTGCTTGTGAAAAAAACTGGTGATGATTCCCAAACAGCAGAAGACATAAACGAAGCTACACATTTACAACTACAAGATGGAACTAAACTAGATCTAAGCGAGCCAACGAACTTTGAGATAGAGAACTCCCCAATCACACTGAGAGCTGCTGTGTACAGTTGGTTTAACAGAGAACTATCAGCTGCTGATTTCTTAGCAGACTCACAATTGAAAAACATTCAAACATTAACTTTTTTACAAAGAACTGATTTGATTTCTTGGTTGAATGGAGACTCTGACGAATCAGAGTTCATCAAGACTACCGATAAAAATGAAGTTGATGATAAAATCACACAAGATGAAAAAACAGAAATTGATGATCCTCTTTTAAATCAAATTTTAGCAAATGAACGTCATTTAATCGATCATAATACCGCATTGAGAGGATACAAGGCTGTTGATTTTAGTAATGTTGGTCGTGAATGTGAAATTAAAATTGTAAAAGTATTGAAAAGAAAAGGTGGTGCAGCTAAAGGTCCTTCCACTACAGAAGATCCAGCAAAGAAGAAAAGACGTCAAAATCCTATAATTTTAATTTCCCCTGCTGCTTCTGCATTATTATCCATTGCCAATATTAAATCCTTTTTTGATGATTCGAAATTTATTGATCCAAACTCAAAGGATGAACTTGATCAAGAAATCTTAAATTATCAAGGTGATATTAGAAATATTTCACATACATTCCCAAAGATTGGTAAACAAACTTTCCTAGTGGTGAATAACACTGATAAATTTACCAAGGCTGAATATTGGGATAGAGTTGTTGCCATTTTCACCACTGGTCAACAATGGCAATTTAAATCTTATAAATGGTCCGATCCAAAGGAATTATTCCAACATGTCAAAGGTTATTACTTCCATTATAGAAGTGACTCTGTACCGCAACAAGTGAAAGACTGGAACGTGGAACAGATTGCCATTGATAAGAACAAGAGATTCAGAGATGCTCAAGTGTTGGATCATTTTTGGGAGAGTCTTGAGAAATCAATGGCTGCCAAAGGGTGGTCATGATCCACAGCATTATAGTGCAAAGCAAAAAATCTGTATAATATAACTATCTGAATAGAAAGTCGTGAACTTGTTTCGCATTGTAGGAAATTAATAAATTTCAATGCCCGTGTTTATTACAAATTTTGGCCCACCCGCTTTTTTTGACAGATCCACAGCAATTTTTTTTATTTATGCTACAAGGCAAATCTCGTACAGCATAACTAAGCACAAAAGTGGGTCTAAAGTTTGAGAACACTTAATTAACAACAAAATACAATACAACACCTAAAGTGCATTCATAAATGTCTTTCAGCCGAGGACTGAGACTCTTTAGTTCGTATCAGCCCAGGTTGTTGCGACAGCTCCCGTCGCAATTATGGAAAACTGCTCATAGACAAGGTCTTTATAATTCTGCATTTCATATCCATCAAGAACTACACAAAATACCAATAAAACACTACTCTACCAATACAACACCTGAACCTAGTGATAAAGAGAAGGATAATAAGTTACAAGTCAAGCCTGAAAACAAAGTATGGATCCCCAAGATTGCCAAAGCTGAAATGTTGGCTAAAGCCGATGGGTTCAGTCAAAGACTTCGAATTAGAATGAAATGGCTACTTAAAAAAAGTACGAGACCTTTCAACGTTGATGATTTTAGTGCTTTCTTCTCATGGATTGTCATGGGTAATGTCCTACTTATCATTGTGGGTACAACAACATTTGCCTCATTTATTATCTATTTAATGAATACTGTATTTGCTCAAGAATTAGTTGCTAAATCATTGGGTAATTTCATAACTAAAAACACCGGTATGACAGTTATTTTCGAAAGTGCTATTGTTCCTGGTTGGAGAGATGGTAAGATTTCGTTCAATAAATGCTTTGTCTCCAAGAGACCCAAGAATGGTAATAAGGCAAAATTTGAAAAAGGTTCACAAGCAGATGCCATTGCGAAAGCAGCTACGAAAGATGACACGATACAAGACCCAGAGGAAGGACAGTTTGATGATGGGAACTATACACAGTTTGATCTTACAATTGAACAAGTGAATATATCACTTTCTGTTAGTAAGTTTTTCAATGGGAGAGGGATATTAGATGAAGTTGAAGTTAATGGAATGAGAGGTATTGTGGATAGAACTCATGTTCATTGGAATCCAGATGATGATGCAAGAAATTATAAAAACATACATAAACCTGGTGATTTTGAGATTGATAATTTTAAAATGAATGATGTTTTATTCACTCTAGCACAACCTAATGGGTTTAGACCTTTTAATGTTAGCATATATAATTGTGATTTACCAGTTCTAAGAAAAAATTGGTTATTTTATGATTTCCTTAATGCTAATAACATTTCAGGTGCTTATGATGATTCTTTATTCACAATTCATAAACGTCAAAGAATTAATGATTATCAAGATGAAAAATCAGATAGAGATGTGAGTTGGAAAAAAGTTACTCGTTGTAGAGTTGATGCTTTAAATGTTGATCATTTAAATACTGGGCTAGAAGGACCATTTGGATGGATCACTAGTGGTGAAGTTGATATGATTGGTGATATCATGGTCCCCAAGGATGAACGTATAAATATGGCTGAGATTGTTTCCACTATTGCTGATAGTTTTGCCAAAGAGGCAAGAAGGGCAAAGATATTACAACCTGAAAAGCAAACAAACAAGACATTAGAAGAAAATGAAGACGATACAGATGTCTCCAAATATTTCATTATGGATTTACAAATTAAATTAAATAACGTTAAGGCTGGTGTTCCAATTTTCACGCATGATCTTTCATATGTTAATAATGCATTGATTAGACCTATTGTCGGTTATATCAATTCAAGAAAGACATATATTCCAATAAACTGTCGTATTGTGAAGAAATTAAAAGATTTTGATGGAAGTTGGACAGTTTATGACTCTTTATTAATGGATGATATGAGTATTGAAGTGTATGATGCATTTGCTAATTACGTTGCAGATGAACAAGTTCGAACTTTAAGAATGAAAAGAGTGGGATTTTGGACATTACAAGTGTTGATCCAGGCGTTATTGATGAGTCTTGGTGCCATTGCATAAGACCTTGGTTAATTTGTACATATTTATACCTTATATTGGATGGAGCATGACTTCATCAGCTTAATGATACGATTATGACTTTAGTAAAAATGTAGCTTAAGTACCCGCGAATGCAAATAATAATAAAATCTGCAGACCAAGATAACATCAACAATAGTTAACATTTTTAATGACAAAAGATGTTTGGAAAAGTTAGAACATCGTCATTTGTTGCACTAAAGAGCAATCAGCAACTGGATATAAGGGGTAAGTGGTACCAAATTTGTTTATATGAGAGTCCCACCGGCTAACTTTACCAGCACAACAACGAACTTACGATGGGGCATATACAAGAGCATCAATTGCAACATTAGCATTTGCACTTCTTGTTACCAAGCTGTTCTCGAAGGATTTCCTTCCAGTGGGTACTGTGTTCACGATTTATGGTACAATCATCTTCTTGATTGCCGTTTATAGAACGCATCAAATGAAGGATTATTTTAATGATACAAATGGTAAAACACTATATTACAAGACTAGTGGAAACACCGTGATGTTTTTAGGAACGGTTAGTATACTAAGTTATATAGCGCTTTTTATTCTTGTGCTACGAATCCCAGATCATAGTTAGTTTAGATTGTTTATTTAAAGCGAAAGGTATATCGAAACACATAGCTGGCAAGAATTGAGAAAGCTAATGAAGTGAAGCAAAAAGATTTATAGACATGGAACGCCAACGCAAAGAATAGATAAAAATGAAAAGGGGAAGAAATTATTCAAAGAAAAAGCAAAACAAAGCATAGCAGATTTGTATCATGGACTGTTCTTGAAAGTTTCAGAATAGACAGTTTCTTCAGTTATATCACCAACTGTGGTATCAGCAACTGTTGCTCTTGAAATAGCATCACCAGTCAAGATGGAGATTGATTTTTTATAGATCAATTTCTTGGATGGAGAGGTGGAATAACGTTCATATTCACTGCTTTTAGATGATTGTGATGGTGTTATAGGCACGGCACTCAGTCTTTCAGCCAACTGATCATCCAGAATGTTTTCATGTTGTTCAAAAGAATCTTCTTCACCTTCCGGGGTACTAGAGAATGAATCGACAGCTTTGATATCTGTATCTATTGATTGATCTAGAGGTTGAATTGGGGTTCCATTTTCTGATTGGAAAATTGCAGATATATCAGAAGGTGTATAATCAACTGGTGAGTCGAATCCATGTGACGACAGCTTCCCCAATATACTATTATTGTCTGAATCAGTAGATATTCCATACTTTTTCAAAATATCTAAATCATTCGAATTTTGTAGAATTTCTGAATAACTGTTGAATAATTGTAATTCCTCGGCATCACCTTTGCCCACACATAATGGTATCATATCGAGATCTTCCGGTGTGAGAGTTATTTTCGATTGAGATAAGGCCTCTATTGGAACAATGGTTTTCTTAGTAGCAACTCTCTGGGAAACTACCTTGACAATTCTGATTGTGATCAAGATTGCAATCCCAATCAGCAGGCGATTTATTGGCTTTTCATACTTGTTCAAAAAATGGGACACCTCTTCGGATTGGGCAAAGCTGTGGACCTTATCCACTTGTATCTTGACAGAATCAGGACTGTAGTCAACATAGAGCTGGTTTATATGAGAAGCAGCGGCGCTTGTTGTTTGATTTATGAATTGTTTCACGCTGTTTAGCAGCTGTTGTGGTTCCGATTCGAGCGATAGCAAAGGAAGTGGAGGCAATTGTTCCAGTTCTGAGCTCTTCTGAGCTTCCAACAGGGCCTCGTCTAAGATGGCCTCTTTCGCTTCTGGCGAAGGCGACAAGTATTTGACTGATTTGGTCGTTAGTATCAACTCCCTCCAAAACGTAAACAACAAGACATACTCAACTGGGCGCTCAATTGCGGCAGCTGTTCGTTCACCAGCTCACTGATCTGTGGCAGGAGCAGCGTTATCCCCACGAGAAGCAGCACTGGAAGGATTATCATTGTGGAGCGTGGAGTTCTGAGCTGGGCTTTTGTATGGAGAAGAAGAGCATTGTATTGTGCAATTTCTAAAAATCAGCTGGAACTGAGGATCGGTTGAGGAAACATTGGCAGCAGAGTTAGCAACAACTCACAAGAGCAATTAGAGACGATTTTATAGTGGGTTTCTTGTTTCTTCTTATTGAAGGTTTTGTAGAGTTTTGGAGTAGCTTGTTGTGGGTTTGGTGATGGGGGAATAGAGCTAGGTGTTGTGTTGTCGAATACGGCATTGGTGTTATTGTAAATTACAACGTTTTATCCACTATATTACTGGTTTTGACGTTGATCATAGCTGATAGTACTATCTACAGTGTAATTTATAGATATATTTTAGGATATCACGGTTTATATATGGGAAATGTGCATCAACATTCCCCAGATGGTGATTTCATGAGCCTGGGCCCTGAACGCTATTAAGATGGCCAAAGATCCTCACTTCTCAAGAAACACGATCACCTAGAGAATACATGTCAGTACAATAATTAAATACTCTTGTAACACGCTACATTAATCAACATCCACCCCTCTAAAACGTCATCTCCAGCCAGTTCACAACTATTATTAGTTGAAACCATTTAATCGATTCGGTCGCACAAAAATTCCGTCACAAAAATTTAAAAAAAAAATTAGCCTACCAAAAAAAATCTGGTTCATCAAAAAAATTGTAGAATGTATAAACAGAAATATCAAATTAACAGATCAAAAGCTCAGCGCTTCAGCTAAACCCCAACAATAGCTAGATAATTCCCACTTTTTAGACACTAGCTAATATCACAGTGATGGACGCTAACGCTTTATACCAGACCTTTTGGGCGTCTTTGTCGGCAGATCAGGCTACTAGACAACAAGCTGAACTCACTCTACGCAACGCTCAAAAATCCATCGGATTCTTAGGCGCTTGTCTGGACATCTTGTCGGCTGATGAGGTCGACTTGTCTGTGAAGAAAGCTGCTGCCGTGTTCTTCAAGAACAGAGTCACTCGTCATTGGGCCGATATTGAGAAAGATGATGAAAGAATCGATAATGATGAAAGACCAATTATTAAAGATCGTCTATTACCAACTTTAGTCAGTGTGAATCATCAACTTAGAAAACAGCTAGTGCCTGTAATAAACACCATCGTTGTCGCTGATTATCCAAAACAATGGCCAAATTTGTTGGAAACCGCTAGTCAGTTATTATACGCTCAAAATTTGGATTCGGCCTATACTGGTCTTTTATGTTTTGCTGAGATCTGTCGTACTTATAGATGGAACACCAATGAGGACAGACCAGGACTAGACCAGCTCATCAACTCACAGTTCACCGTTTTGCTAAGTGTTGCTGATACTTTATTGAAGGGAGATTCTCCAGATGCTGGTGAAATGACTAAACTATTATTGAAAGCATACAAATTTGCAACTTATCATGATTTACCAGAACCTTTACAAACTCAAGAAAGTATTGGTAACTGGATCAATTTCCATATTGCAGTCATCAGCAAACCATTACCAGCTTATGTTTATGAACTAGATGAAGCTGAAAGACAATTGGATCCATGGGTAAAATGTAAAAAATGGGGGTATGCTAATTTATATCGTCTATTCACCAGATACGGATCTCATTCATTATCCAAAAAATTTAGCTACAGTCAGTTCAGCAATGTCTTCAACGAAATTTATGTTCCTCAACTAATCAATTTATTCCTTGGTCAAATTGATCAATGGTGTAATAAAAAATTATGGCTAGGTGAAAGCTCATTATATCATTTAACAAACTTTTTGGAAAATGGTGTGACACAAAAGAAATCATGGCAATACATCAAGCCTCATTTCGAATTGTTGGTTTCTCATTTCGTTCATCCTTTATTATGCCCAAGTGAAGATACCCTTGATAGATTTGAAAATGATCCTCAAGAATATATCCACGCTAACTTGGACATTTATGACGAATACACCTCCCCAGATCTAGCAGCAATTGGTCTTTTAATAACATTGACCACCAAAAAGAAGAAAACTACATTGGAACCAATCTTGAAATTTGCCTTTGAATCACTAAGCTCATTGAAAGATGTTGCTGGTAACGATATCGAAGCTGCCAAAAAATTGGAAGGTTCATTACGTTTAATCGGATCTATTTCTGATAACTTTGTCAAACCATCATCTCCATATTATTCTCAAATGGAACCATTTTTAACTAACTTGGTTTTCCCTCATTTTGATAGCAAATTTGGGTTCATCAAGGCTAGAACTTGTGAAGTCGCTTCAAAATTTGCTGAAGTGGAATTCCAAAGTCAAGAAAATTTGGGTACTTTATTCCGTGGTATTATGTCATCTTTCGATAACGAAAATTTACCAGTACAATTGGAAGCTTCATTAGCGTTGCAAAGTTTCATAAGAATTCCACAATTCCAAGAAGCTTTAGGTTCAGTCATTTTACCAACTATGCAAAAACTATTACAATTGTCTGACACTTTAGATGGTGATGCCATTTCCGGTGTTATGCAAGAACTTGTTGAAGTCTTCAGTGAACAATTACAACCATTTGGTGTCGAATTGATTGGTAACTTGGTTGAACAATTCTTAAGACTAGCAAAAGAATTGAATGATGCTGCCAACACTGACCCTGATCAAATTGACTCTGGTTTTGATGATTTAACCGATAAACAAATGGCGGCATTAGGTTTGTTAAACACAATGATTACTGTTTTGTTATCCTTTGAAAGTTCCGTTGATGTCGTTTATAAATTGGAAGAAACTTACGCACCTGCTGTGGAATATGTTTTGAGAAATAACATTGAAGATTTTTTCAAAGAAGTTAGTGAATTGATTGAGAATTCAACATTCTTAATTAGAAAGATTTCACCAACTTGTTGGAAGTTATTTGAAATCTTGGTTCCAACCGTTAAAGACGGAATTGCTTTACTTTATTTAGAAGATTGGATGCCAACTTTAAATAATTATTTGGTCTATGGTGCTGAAGAAATAAGATCAAACCCAGTATATTCAAGAGCCCTATTCGACTTGTTCAAATATATAATGGTGAATGAAGACAGTTCTTTTGAAGATTACACCATTGCAGCAGAAATTATTCAAAAACTATTGATCGTATTGCAAAATTCTCAAGGTTCTTATTTGGGTGAAGTCTTACCATTGATTGTGGATAATGTCATTAACTCAGAAGAAATGAGTAAGGCTTATGCTATCAACATGATTGATACCATTGTTAGTGCTTTGTCTTACACACCAGTGGACACGTTGAAATTTTTGACAACTAGAAACTTCACATTAGCATTTTTCAAACTATGGTTCCAATACATTCCTCAAATGACCAGAGTTTATGACTTGAAATTATCAACTGCTGGTTTATTAAGTGTTGTTAATATGTCATCTTCTGACCTTGCTGCCTTAAACTTGGGTGAAATTTTGCCAGAAGCTGGTAACCAATTTGCATTTTTATTGGGAAAATTACCACTTGCCATCAATGATTTAGAAAAACGCAGAAAAGATTACGACTCACCAGAAGACGTTGGTGGTGGGTTTGATTATGCAGGGGATGATGATGATGAATGGGAAAATGAAGATGTGGATGAAGCAACTGATGCAGCTGCACATGATGACTATCTAGAATTCTTAAATCAAGAGTCTGAAAAGCTGAAAGCTTCAGGATTTTATGATGATGGAGATGAAGATGTCATTGAAGATCCATTGGCAAGTACAGTTTTAGATGATGTCAATGTCTTCTACACATTTAAAGAAGCTATAGCGAATATTCAATCAAGTGAACCACAAAAATATCAAGCATTATTCCAACATCTTGATGCAGATCAACAGGAGGATGTCAAGGCTATATTGGAGCTATAGTGTGTATATATTATATTAACCTAATAGAATAAAAGTACTGCTGTTTTAAAAATCTTGTAAATTAGTACATAAAATTAAGGTTGTTTGGTGTCTGTCGTGATGACCCGTGACGATAATCCCGCGAATAAAAATTTTAATGTGATGAGGAAGAAAAAAAAAATTAAAAGCTAATAGGTATGATGAAAATTAAACTGTACTAATAGGCTTGGTCAAGATTCAGTATTTATTATAGACAACAAAATCAACATGAGCATAGTACCAGGAAGATTTGATCCGAGTGCTCGATTCTATGCCGACAAGACCTCCAAACTGGGGAAACATGAATTACACATCTATCCATTACAACATGATAAAAATAAAGAATTAGTCTCATCAAGTTCATTAAGTTCTTCATTTGAATTTGAAGATCAAGATGATCTTTTAGCTTTTGATTGGATACAACAAGAAGAATCTGTCAAGTCTAAAAAAACCAAGAGACGACACTCATTAAATGATTCAAGTCATGAATCTTCAAATAGTACAAGTTATCTAGCTGCCATTTTCAAAAATGGGAAGATCTTGATATATTCACCTTTTAAAAAAGAAGTTATCAATGAATTTCACTTGGATAATGAAATAACTGCATTCATATCGTCACCAAATGGATTTTGGGTAGCAACTGGTCATATGATCTCTGAGTATGCATTAAATGATTCAAAACCAAAAAATCAAATAGATCTACCGAAATCATTGAGAGAAATCACATCTTTGAAATATGTCGATATAAATAATCAAAAATTCATCCTTGCTGGTGGGAATAAATTAGTTGTTTATGACATCACTCAGGAAAAAATCACAAAGGAATACCCTGCAGCTAAAGGGAAAGCATCAGGTATTAATTCTATTGCATATGTTCAAGACCATGTTATCGTTTCAAGACCAAACACTCAAAACATTCAAGTATATCCGTTAAACGACAAGAAGGAATTGAAATCCGTTAAATCAAACAAGAAAGTGTTATCATTAAAAGAGATCAATGAATCTTCAATTGCCGTCTTAAATGAAGACGGTGTAATTGAAGTGTTTAACAACATTATAAATTCAAAATCTTCATCCGCATCATTTACAATCGAAACTAATTTCAAAGAAATTGGATTTTCACAATTTACCACCACCGAAGATGAGTTATACCTAACTTGGTTTGATTTTGAAACAAAATTTAAATCCATCAAACTACCAAATGATGAAGAAAATATTGTTTTGGATATTGAACACATTGTTAAGTCTACGAAAGAAAGAAAGAAATCCTTAGATGTTGAAGATGAACAAGAAATCAAAGCTGATCCTGAATTGACAGTGCGAGAAATTGAATTAGCACCAGCTATTGAAAAATCATTAAAACAACAAGATGAACCATTAACTTTACTACTATCAAATCCAGAATTGAGCAAGATTAAATTCGCTGCAGCTGAAATTGGTGTAGAACACGCCGTGGAGTTGTTCAAGATCTTAAAAGAAAGAGCTGAAATTAATCCAAGTGAATCTGCTGTTTTCAACGAATGGTCTAAATGGTTATTATTAGTGCATGGGAATGCAATTAACTCTTCTGTCAATTTGAAAAATTTGAAAGGATCAATCACCAAGAGTTTAAAACAATTACCAGATTTATTGAGTCTTCAAGGTAGATTAGAAATGCTTCAATCACAAATCAAATTAAGATCACAACTAGAAAGTGCTGAAGAGGCTCCATCAGCTGGTAAAAGCTTAGTGGAGAAAGCTGAAGAAAGTATCGTTTATGTTAATGGTGAAAACGATGAAGCTGAAGATGATGTATTAGGTGCAGGTGGTAATTCTGTTGATGAAGATGATGATGAAGAAAGTGATGAAGGAGACAATACACAAGCAAACGGACATGATGAAAGTGAAGTGGTAGAAGAACAGGATAATTAATCATATACATTTTTAATAAAACTCAAGATTTGCATTGAAATAAAGCATTCACAATTCTATTAACCAAATCTCGTATATTGTCTTTTGCGGAGGACCCCCGAAAAAGTAATCTTTCGCCCGGTTTGCGCCGCACATTTTGGCGCATAGAAAATAGAAATTATAAAAAAAAATTCATCGTATTAATTCAGGTATAAACTTGTTCTTTTTGGTTTACTAGCTGTGTGTTGATCCCAATATTATTACATTACAAAGATGTCTACTGAACCTGAAAAGCTATATTTCTCTTATAACCATATCCACAAACTTTGTAGAGAATCTGCTGCAAAAGTTAAGGAGTTTAATCCATCATTAATAATTTCCATTGGTGGTGGTGGTAATATTCCAAGTCGTATTTTAAGAACTTTTTTAAAAGAAAAAGGTCATAAAAACATTCCAATTCAAGTTATTGGTTTAAGTTTATATGAAAATTTTGGTACAAGTTCAGAAGATGATCAAATTGGTAAAGAAGTTTTACGTACTCAATGGTTAGATTTTGGTGCTTTAGAACAACATTTTGATTCATTAATTGGTAAAAACATTTTGATTGTTGATGAAGTTGATGATACTAGAACTACATTACACTATGCTGTATCAGAATTAGCTAAAGATGTTCATGAACAAGCTGTTAAATTAAATAGATTAAATGAAAAAACAAATTTTGGTATTTTTGTCTTACATAATAAAGATAAACCTAAAAAGGCTGATTTACCATCAAATATTATTGAAGGTAATTATTTTGCTGCATTGACTGTTCCAGATCAATGGTTATGTTATCCATGGGATGCTGAAGATATTGATGAACATACTGCCAAGGCTGTTGCTCAAGGTTATATTTAATTTCCATTGTATATATAGTTATAGAAATTTATAGAATTACGTTATGATCATTACGACGTGTAAAATCATTATTTATATATTCATTACATAGATCTATCTGCTAATTGTTGCACTTGTTGATGACATAAATCTTTCCAATCTTGAATATCAGCTTTAAGTTCTTCAACTTGTTCAGATTTTTCACCAAGAATTTCAAGAGCTTTTTCATGACGTTTATTAATTGAATCCACTGATTTTTCCAATTCTTCAATTCTTTTTTTATAATTAATTACATTTTCATTTTCTTTCATCAATCTAACAATTTCTTCATTTGCATCCTTCATATCATTTGTTAATTTTTCTAAATCTTCATCTTTTGTACTTGATTCAATTTCTAAACGACGAATTTGACTACTTAATTTACCAATCAATTGTACTGATGACCCATTATGTAAAGCTGATGACGAATTATTTTCGAAACGACTGTTTTGATAGTTAGAAACTGGGGAATTAACTGTATCATCATCACCATAATCACTCCCATTTTCTGCATTTTCATCAAAAGATGCATTTTGATATTGTGGGATATACAAAGCACTTGATTTTCTACTTTGTCTTGGAGTTGATGATGATTCACCTAGCCCAATTTCCCAGCTATTCCCACGTTTGAAAGATGGTGAAGAATTGTTATAAGGCAATTGTGGACTAAATTCCATTGAATTGGAAGTTGGAACATTTAGATGTTGAGGTTGAATTGAATCTTTAAGTTGTTTTTCTAATGATTGAATCTTATATTCTAAAACTGCTCTTTCTTTCCCAAACGAAAGTTCTTTATCTTCTAAAGTTGAGCTAAGATCTTTGTTTTCCTTATTCAATGTTTCTGTCTTTGTCTTTAATAACCCATGTTCAGATGTAAGTTTCTTTAATGAAGTTTTCAAATCTTGAATTTCTTTAGTCTTGGAACCAAGATCTTTTGTTAATATTTCATTTTTGCTTTGAGATTCCGAAAGCTGTGATTTAATAGTTTGTAACTCATTTTCCAATGTACTTATTCTACTCATTAAAGAAGCTTCAATACTTTGCCAATTTTCTGTGGCGGAAGTATATTGATTTTGTAGAGTATCGTGTTGTCTAATCAATTTCAAATAACCTTCATCTTCCACCCCTGTTGAAGCTTGAGCATGTTCACTTTGGAAACGTAATTGTTCAATCTTGCTTTCCAATCTATTTACTTCAATAATGTTTTCCTCTTGAATGGTTTGTAGTTTGACTCTTTCTTTTTCCAATGATCTGTTTAATTCATGAAGTTTAGTTGATGCTTGATTTTTCTCTTGTATCAATACTTGGCTCAATTCTTCAATTTTTAAAGAAAGTTCTTTATTTCTATTAATTTCTTCATTTAATGATTCTTTTTCATTGTTCAATTGTATTGTTAGGGTTTTAACTTTATTAGATGAGCTTTGATCATTTTCTTCCAATCTCTTGATATCGCTATTGGATTTTTTCTTTTCGGTCTCTAGCGTTTCAACAATTTTAGTAAGTTTTTGAATGTCCTTTTCTTGTTGCACTTCTGTTGATTTAAGTTTCTTGATTGTATTTGTGTATTTCAACTCTTTCATTGAAAGTGATTCACCTTCTTTTAGTAATTGTGCGATTTTGTCATCTTTTTCTTTGATTAATTGAGTTGATGCATTTGATGGAGTTGACACTGAAGACCCAATGTTTTTGATCTTTTCTTGTAGTGATTGCTTTTCAATATTCAAAATCTCATTTTTGGATTCCAATCCAATGAATTTGTTCTCAGCATCACTAATCAATTTGATTAACTGTTCATGGGAAAGATCTTTGTAGTTTTGAGGGAACAATGATGGTGGATCTGCGCGTTTGATATCAATTGAAGCGTCTCTGCTAGACGGTATGGATGTTGTTGAAGGTGATAAGGAAGTTTCTGTTACCTGAGCAGATTTATTATCCTCTTGAGGTTCAACGCTTGTCTCTCTTGTTGAAGTTGGTTCTGGGCTTGTGACCTTTGGCTTTTTTTCATCAGTTGTACCTGAGACAATTCTTTTACCTTTACCTTTAGTCTTTGCAGCCATTGCTAGACGCTCTTGAAGTGTTAGTCTCTTCTTCGGTACTTTTGGCTCAACTATGGGTTCAGCGACCACTGGTTCCTCTTTGATCGGTTCATCTTGTGCTGGTTCTTGTGATGTGTCTACTGTTTCAGCTCTTTGTTGTTCTCCTAGAGGTTCAATTGGGGTTTTTTCCACCAATGGTGGTTGATCATGAGCACTAGACTGATCTTTTGCTTCCTCAGGTGGATTTCCATCCTCTTTCTCCACCTTTGTTTCCTTATCTTGAGATTTAGCATCAATAGATTCCTTTACTTTGTTTTCATTCGAGGTTTCTGGTTCGTCGGTAATTGGCACCTTCTCTTCGGTCACTCCAGTGTCACCATTATCCTCTTGTGGGTTCAATGCTAATACGTCTTGATCTTTGACTGCACTTTGTTCCTTAGCTGGCTGTTTAGCCTTATTGTTTTTCTTCTTGGCCATTGTGTTGTGTTGTATAGGGATATCTCAAAATAGTGAGTGGGCAATATCCTTCATAGGAGCAATGGTTCTTCTAAGTGGCCCTTTAAGCAGCAGATTACCACTGAAGTGTATACTGATCAATGGCAGTTTTGATAGCGCTTTGGTTCTAGTCTTCAGATCTGTGTGAGGTGTTGATTGTTTGAGCTACTCGTGGATTTTCGACCACTAGAAATATTATGTAAGCGAGTGGGCTATTACTACTTCACCAGCTACAAGATACAAGATACAAGATGAGCTGATAAAGCTACTAGTAGGCACTGGTTATTCAACTCTAATGGGTGCAAAGTGTTATATTCTGAACGATATTCTTGGTTGGCCTAGCTCTGTGCAGATTTCAGACGATACAACCGTATTAGCCCTCAGGCATATAATCCTCAAGCGTTATATGACAAGAATACATCCACAGCATATATGTCACACACTCTCCAGATTAAACCAAAAGCACAGATTAGATCTAACGTCTAAACCACAACAGCCTACAAACGTCCAACCCTTCTAGAAGCCCTCTCCAAACAAGCACCTCTGATGATTGATCCCTGACCATCGCTATTGTCTGGCCCAACCACCTCGAGCCCCGACTATGCGCGCGCTGTATATATAGCTTTTATTGTTAAACGACCCAACCGTTTTGCTACGCCTCAACCATCAACAACCATCAACAACTTCGAAGGGGCTACTGCTGAGGAGCTGATATTGCCATATCCACCACCAGCTGCAACAGACAACTCGAGGTCCCACTATCTCGCACATTGCTGCCCCCTAGCCGTCAACTGTCACAATGGAGATCCTCACCACAAACAACTACAGCAAAAACTCACGAGGGCCCGCAAAGAAGAAGAGGAAAAGGGTCTCGCTGACTTGCACCTCGTGCAAGCAGAGAAAGATCAAGTGTGACCAGGGCAAACCGTGCGCTTCCTGTGTCAAGAAACACATTCCCGCCCACCTGTGCATCTACGAAGACTCACCCTTCATACCCAAAGCTGAAGAGTCAACCATACCCGCTGAGACCATTGCACTTCTCAAAGATGAGAACACCAAGTTGAGATCCGAGCTCGACGAGCTACGCAAATGGAAAGAGATCGTGTCAAGCGAACCACCCGCTCATAATCCAAGCCCCAAAGTGAAACTGTATCAAAGTGTTGACATCAAACGTAACAAAATCATCTATTTTGGTCCTACAAGCTGGAGAACTTTGCTAGACAAAGAGCAAAATTTTGCTGATCTTGTCAAATCTGCTAAAAATTATGTCTCCACAGTGAAGAGAGAATGGAAAGTGGAAAATAATATTGATCATATTCCATATGAGGAATACAAAAATATTAATGTTGACACTACACAGAAATTGCTTAAAAACTTACAAGAGTATTTACCAAGATATGAAGTTATTCAAAATTACTTGCAATTATTTGTCGATGGCTATTGGAATCGGAAATATCCAATAGTGGATCATCAACAATTGTATTTGGATTTTAAAACATTATTTATACCTGATGGTCATGGCGGTTTTGAAATAAAAGTGTTCAACAAGACAATTGATTATGCCAAAATTGCCCTGATAGTGATCATTATCAAATATGTGGCCACAAATATCAATTCTTATGATAAAGATTCAAATTACGATCCAAGAGATCATTTACTAAAATACACTGAAAAACTTTTGGAATTAGCAAAATATATTTCTAAAACCACTATACCTGCCTTACAAACATTGATCTTTATTAGAAATTTTTACAAAATTAATCCAATCGATGGAGATGGTGGTGATTCAAGTACAGGTGCCCTAGTGCATAGAACCGCAATTACAATGGCAATCTTATTGGGTTTAAACAAAGATATCGATAAATTATACTCCAAAGAGTCTGTCGTTTCAAGAAATATCATGAAAAATATATGGGAACATTTATTTTATCAAGATGCATTGTTATCATTTCATTTAGGTATTCCATTATCCATAGATGAAACTTATATCGATCCATCTTTCATACAACACGGTGGTACATTGGTTGAATTGGGGAGTGTATTAAGAGATTCTGTTAAGATCCTCATGAGATTTGAACCATGTGAACAACATGAAATTCTTAATTTGATCAATAGACTTGAAACTTTCCAAGACGGTGCATTATTAAGATTATCACAATCTATAAAAGAATTCAAGACAGGAGATGACGTTTTACGTGATTATGATTTCATGGACGAAGTTGAACTTAGATTATTTGGTGTTTATTCCCTATGTGTCCTTTATGATGTTTTATATAACGGTGTGGAACAAAATGATCCAAATCGTGAAGTATACTATAACGGAACAATGAAATATGGTTGTCTTTGTGCCACTCATTTCATTGAAATCTTGGCAAGATTAAATAAATTTTGTGTGGATAATAGATCAAGTACTGATAAATTATTCAAAATTGTGGAAGTTTGTTTATCCATTGTGGGTGCTTCGAAAATTATATTTATTAAAATCTTTTGTGCAATTTGTACTTTTGAAGTTACAAAATTATTTGAAGAAGATTTATCAGCAACTAAACCAAAAGATCTTAAATTTGATATGAATGTGGTGGATTTCGAAAATTTGAATCCAAGAGATCATTCACATCTTTTGAATAAATCTTTTAAATCACCTGCTTTTTTACATGGGATTATGACATTAGCATGTAAATACATGATGAAGATGAAGAATGATTCATTTGAAAAAGTTTTCAATTTGAATTTTTGTTTATTTGTGGTACTTGCCCTATTCAAATATTTTGAAAAATTTATTGAACAGAAACTTTCTTTTGAAAAGAATAAATCATCACTTGATAAGATTCATGCACATGTTAGATATGCAAATACTCATGACCCAGAATTTGATTCTATCGATAAAGATCCAAATTTTAGTGAAAGGGATCAAATTACATCAAATGTTAAATCAAATTCAAAATATGAACCTAATATTCAATTACCACCAATTGCATTTGGGAATCCAAATATTTCATCATCATCAATACCAATAATACGTGGTTCTACAGATTCATCTTATTCTAATTCCACTAATTCCACTTCATTTTTATCCAATGATATTGTCAATGGTACAGATCCAATTGATGAACTTTTTAAAAATGTATTTGCAGATGATAATTTAATAAGTTCACAATTAGATACTCCAATAATGAATTGGGATTTTAATAGTTTTATCGCTGGTGGTATGGGTATGTTTTATGAGGATCGACCACAACAGAATCAGCAGCAACAGCAAGCACAACCACAGCACCAACAAAATGACACATTTTTATGAATTAATATTTTAATATATGAGCTTTATATTGATTGTTTTTAAATAAATTTATTGTAGCTATACTATTCTATGCGGAAGTGCCCTTACCAAAATCGGTAAAATCATCGAAAAAAATAATAATGAAGGATGCGAGGTTCGAACTCGCGCGGACAAACGTCCAGTAGATCTTAAGTCTACCGCCTTAGACCACTCGGCCAACCCTCCGCGAATTATATCTTTTAAAATCTCTTGTTTTCCGCGACAGCTTTGACTATATGGTAGGGGCACACCGGGATTTATTTTGAACTTTTATTGCAATTAAAAAGCTCATTACATCTGGTTTTAAAGAAATATTCCAATATATCATAGTTTTGGATTTTCTGCTATTCATCGATACATTTTTTGAGTTAATTGAAGCTGTTTTGATGTGTCCGCCGGCCCGCGGTACAGTTGAGTTCATGGAAAATTGTAATTTAAAAAAAAATTACTTGGTCGACTTTTTGTAATTTGTAAATTTAATTAATTAGATCATGAATTTATTATTTTTTTCCATTTAATTAATATTAAATTTATAATATTGTTAATTGACGTAATTAACGTATATCATACTATATAATAATATTAACGTCTATTAATAATTAATGGGATGGAATATATCTCATCTATAATATTACGACATCCTACACACGTATAGCGTACGAATTATATAATATGTACAATGCAAGCGCTAAATCTAATTAATATAATTAGACCTCCATTAATCGATCATATAGTTCAAGGACTAGTTCATGATATCAAGGATAGGTTGGTATAGATTGGGAGTCATAAAAGTTTAGATGACTTACATAGATGATGAAGCGTTGGTTCCTAATTAAAACAACTTTTAAGCATCGTTTAAGATTACATCTCCCAAATTCACGTAAAGCTGATCATTTGAAGTATTCAGTATACGTCCAGTTGAATGATTCCGCCAAGTTGTAAGAGCTTTCATAATGCTAGTATCGATCCCAGTTAAACAATCTTCCTTCACCTTGCAGTTTTTTCGAAAACTTCAATTGACTGCTTAAACGTTGATTAATATCCCAAACCAAGTCGTCAGTTAAAGTGATACTTCACTCATAGAAGTAATTGCTACAAATTATTCATCCTTGTTTATATATTTTGACACAAAATAATAAAGTTAAGCTCATGTTGGGCCGCCAAAATTTGCCCCTGCTACAGATTTGCGGCCAGTCAGCATAGATAAGAGGAAAAGCTGGCTAGAGATAGGTGAGAGTGCAAAGATAACATTCTGGACTCTAGAACAGGGAATTTCGTCTGCCTATCTCCTTCTAATCCACACTCTAGTGATG
The DNA here is from genome assembly GCA_030582155.1 of Hansenula lynferdii. NCBI lineage: Eukaryota > Fungi > Ascomycota > Saccharomycetes > Phaffomycetales > Wickerhamomycetaceae > Hansenula > Hansenula lynferdii. The sequence continues at coordinate 130,572 of JAKTWT010000054.1, read as the reverse complement.
AACAAATGCAAAAGTCCTTAAGGCTTCCGCTGGTGAGCTGGTGAGCTGGTGAGCGTATATGTCGTGTGCTGCGAGTGCTGCTACGATTGCAACGCAGCTTTGCCAAAATCGCCGTATCTACATGAAAAAAAATAAAGCACAAAACTAGTGTTGAGTCTTGACCGTTTTGAGTTTTGAGCGAGAAAGGGCACCGAAAGGGAATCTTGACTGTATTTGGTGGGAAATACTGCAGGCTACAGACCTAAAGTTTGTGATTTCTGGCGGGCCATCTGCAATTGTGTTTGATGTTGGTGCCTGATTGGGATGGTTGGTATTTCCACGACGGTGTTAAAAGTTAACAGTTGAAAGCTTGTAGACATAATTCAATAATAGAATAGGATCTACAACTCAGACTGGTACCTGATGATGATTATGTAGAAACAGTCTTGTGAGCAGCCCATCTCAGTAGTCACTAGTCACAAGACAGTCCAACTAGGCAGAGAGGTGGTCAGCCTAGCTAGCGGGACCCAGGCGGACGGGTTGACGCTAGGCAGACGCTAGGCAGACGCACATGGTGCGCCAGCTTTCTGTGCCAAAAAGCCCAAACCCACCGAAATGACTAAAAGATCGCCAGTCCGCAACATCGAGGGAAACTCAAAGAACCACAAAGATAACAACAATGTTTTATAATCTATTCCATTCCTCTTTTTCATAGATTGGAGCTACAGAGGCTCCTCTATTGCACACTTGGAGAACCCTAAGACATTTGCTTAAATACTGGACAGTACCATCACCGTTCCATAATACCCACGTTTACCGGTCTCCATAAATACTAGCTAAATTATCGGTTGTTATTGTTTTGGTTGTTATCAGTAAAAATTCAATCAAGGAGTAATACAGAGTGAGACTCTCTATGAAGATGTTCAGAACTCCACCATCACAATCGAATCCAAAATTCTCAACACCATCAAAACAAGTTGGATTTGTGCCTCAAAATGATGAAAATGAATCAAGTTTCGCCATTAGTCGGAAAAATCAAGATAGAGTTTATGGATATGATCAAAACAAGCCATATTTACCTACACCAAAAGAGTCGGCTCAATCACCAAGACAAAGAAGATCATTAAGCATCAATACATCTCATGAGTTCCAGTATTTTAAAGCTAATCAGCTAAACAATACCCCAAATGATTATACTTTCCACTCCCATTCATCACCTCTATCATCACCAGTTAGTGTTTTCTCGAATGAGCTTTCATCCATTTTATCCCCTTCAAGTCCCAAAGATGATAGTCATCTGAAATATATACCCCAATCAAAACTGTTTAGTACCTGTGAAGTTTCAAATGAATTGGAAGATTTCATTATTGACCCAAATTTTAAATTCATTATACCCAAGGATCAAATTATTGGGAAAGGTTCTTATTCAACCGTTTTGAAAGCCAAATTCAATGAGAAAGATTATGCTATAAAAATACCACTGAAGTTGAAAAATAGTAAACCTATTTACAGAGAAGCTTTAAATTATAAAATTATTTCAAGTTATCTGCAGCAACATGAATTTTTATTGGATCAATTTCCAATTTTAAATGTATTTGGATTAACTTATCTCACAAGATCTGATTATCATAGAATAAGGTATAATGAAACTTTACCATGTCTAGTATCTTCATGTCTTTCATCCAATTTGGAAAATTTAATCAAGGAAAAACCACAATCCAATACTAATGAACTACATATTGGTGAAAATCTTTGGTGGAAATTAGCTAAACAATTAATTATGGGACTGATTGCATTAAAAGATTGTGAAATGTTACATTTAGATTTGAAAACTTCAAACATTTTATACGATTCAGAAAATGAAGATTTCAAAATTGCTGATTTGACAAGCGCAGGTTTACTTGATGATATATTACAAGAGTTTAATGTTAAAAAAGAAGCTGGTGTTTCAATCGATTTTACATTACAATACGCAGCACCAGAATTCATTAATAATTCAAATCAACCACCTAACTATCAAACTGACTTATATTCAGTTGGCCTAATTCTATTAGCTGCTGCAATTGGTGAAGAGCCTTATTCTGAAGTTTTGAATGATCATCGTACAAACTTCATTTATTTGACAGAATGTATCAAGAAGAATAAAGTTTTGGATCTTGTTTCTGTTGAACATTGGAATAAATTATCTTCAAACCCACAGGCATTGAACTTGATCCAATCCATCTTGATTGAAAGAGTTGAACTAGAAAATGTCATCTCCTTTTTGAGTGAAGTATAGCCTAATAACTTCATATACAACACAATCACTAACTACGTCTTACACAAGATCTCAAATTAATGGAAACTTTGAGATCATGATACCCAAAGCATCATTCGTTCTATTTAGTGTTTTCATTTGCAAATCGCATCTATAATATATATTTTCATGACCAATATTATGTGACTGTAGGAAACTTACTAATTTGTGAGGAAGACACATACGTCTGAGCTTATCAGTTTCTTATCTCTCGAGATCTCCCATGTTTCTGAAATTCATACTGGTGTACGGATGTTCCCTGAAAAAAGCAGTCACAGTCACAAAAAACTCCCAAAGCATCGCAAAAAAACCCGCACGGGCCACTCTGTGCGGGGCAGCACAAGCCCCAACCGACGCTCGCTCATTTACATAGTGCTGAGATTTACCACAGTGCAGGCTGGGAGGTCTCGCCACACCCGGTTCCCAGAATTACGCACCCTGCCTAGCTCCCCTTATTTTTCAAAACTCTGTCATTTTTACACGGGTTATCCATACTATGTTTTTTTTTTTCACTAGGGCAGTTGGATTGTGTGGGAAGGACTCTGACAAAATTTCAACTGATTATCAAAAATTGAAAATACAAAAATCTTATAGTATTGGAGTTTTTAATTTACATTGTATAATTCAAAGCATCATTTCAAAATGGTATGTCTTGATGAGATAAAGAGGATATGAGTGGAAAGAGAGATATGATATTTATGTTATAAGTGTTAAAAAGAATATGATTTATGTTATTGCAAAGTTTTTGGGGACCCATAGTGCAAGTTTTAATTTGAGGATTACAAAGTGAAAAATCGTAGAGATCATGAGTTATCTAGACCAGGGGGATTATAAGAGAAACACAGCAAAGGATAATATGGAATACAAAGAAGTTCAAGCTTCAGGGGGTCATCTCGTTAAATTACACGTTGGAAAAATTGAATTCAAGTCAACAAGTATCCACACTAGCAATAAGAAATTTAAACATCATCAACATCTTTCTATTCCATTCACCTCTTAAAACTATTATATGAGATCGTTTACTAATTAGTTATTATAGTCTGCCAAAGCTCAAAATCCTATGAGAGAATTGAAAATCGAAAAGCTTGTTCTTAACATTTCTGTTGGTGAATCAGGTGATAGATTAACTAGAGCTTCAAAAGTTTTAGAACAATTATCTGGTCAAACTCCAGTTCAATCAAAAGCTAGATACACTGTTCGTACTTTTGGTATCAGAAGAAATGAAAAAATTGCCGTTCACGTTACCGTTAGAGGTCCAAAAGCTGAAGAAATCTTAGAAAGAGGTTTAAAAGTTAAAGAATATCAATTACGTAACAAAAACTTTTCAGAAACTGGTAACTTTGGTTTCGGTATTGATGAACATATCGATTTAGGTATCAAATATGATCCAGCTATCGGTATTTATGGTATGGATTTCTACGTTGTTATGGGTAGACCAGGTAACAGAATTTCAAGAAGAAAACACAAACAAGCTGTTGTTGGTAACGCTCACAGAACTACCAGTGAAGATACTGTCCAATGGTTCAAACAAAAATACGATGCTGAAGTTTTAAACAAATAAGCTAAATGCTCTCATAAATAAATAATAGGTTTTGTTATTTTGCAATTGTATTTTTATTATCTGTAAATTCTATAATATAAAATTATGTTAAATTGGTGGTTTCTAAATTTCCATTTTGAATAAAGTGTAGATTTTTTGATACAATCTACGTGTTACCTGATTTGATTTATTAGTCATTAGCATTAAATTAAAGTACAAAGTAAAAAGTATACAATATGTACAGAAAGCCCTCGTATTCAAATCACTCAGAAACGTTCCCACAATCATTCAATGCAAATGGAGGAATTTCATTCAATGAATCAAAAGTTCCATCTGATTTGAAATCATGTAGATCATAATCATCATTTTCAAATCCTTCAATCCAGTCCAAACTTTCACTCTGATAATGTTGTTGGTTTTGATCAATTATAGCTTGTGCTTCTGAGCTAGAAGTATAATCTTGGCCAGTGAAACGTTTAAAGATCAAGGATAAATAAAACTTGACAGATTTCAGACCTCTGAGATAACCATTATCAGGTTCAGTTGGATGCTTTGGTGGGAAAGTTGTTGTACCAACAATCATTTGATTATCCAGTGTAATACATTGAGCAAAATCGATGATATGGATCTTAACTTTTGTCATGTCATTAGCATCATAAATTAACAATAAAGATGAACCATATAGTCTGTAGCCTGATAATTTTTTTACGGCAATTTCCAATTCATCAATCTGTCCCATTAATGTAGGAATCTTGACTAAAGCACTGTAAACTGATTTACCATCATAAAGATATCTCAATATACAGACACCAAATTCAAAACCAGCTTTAACTCTTCTCCCAAAGTATTTATCTCTTGAAATAAATTTGCTAGTTTTCTCATCCCAACTTTGCATACCACAAATTCTGACTCCTAATTGTCTAGAGGTTGTACTGAAACATTTTTTCCTTTGTGATTTCTTCTTCTTGAGCGTGGCTTCAACACCATATTGTCTTGAACCCATTTTAAGATCCAAAACACACGGTTTTTTCATTCCAATTGTTAAATCCTCCAACAAGATGAATCTTTCAATTCTTTGAAACTTTTTGCGTTTTGGTTGTAAATTTGGTGAAATAGCGTTGGTATCAGAGAATGAATCATCATCATCAATTGCTGATTTATCAAGTTTTGGATCATTCTGGCGTATAACTTGCTTTGAGTTGTCAAGTTGGTTTAGATCCGATTCATTTCCTTCCTCATCATCCATTAGGAAAATATGATCACTATTAGATCTTTCGATTTTTGGATGTGGCCTTGATAAAGAGTTTAATTGTTCATTACTTTCAACAACACAGTTACCAAGTGACTCATCATAACTGAAAACACCATTGCCATGGCTATGTGATCCCTTAGTTTCACGAGAACTCTTTGGTGAATCCATTTTTTGATCATTAAGCTTTTGAAGATCAACCAAAGATCTATAATTTTTTTTCAAGATGGGATTGTCCAGAATTGGTTTATCATAATCTGACGATGACATACTCACTCTTGGTGAGCGTACGTTTCCTGTAGAGTTCATTCTTTGAGCCAGCAATTTTGGTGACGTGAAGCTTGAAGAATGTTTGTTACTGCCTCCGCTTCTAATTTGCTTTCTGGATCTGATTGGCGCAAAAACCTCTTGTAGAACTAGTTCTTGCAATTTTCTATTCACAGTAGTGGCACCAGATGAAGGAGCAGGTGATTGTTGGCTAGATGGTGGCATTTGTGGTGATTGAGCGGGGGAATGTGCAAACCCTGAATGGTATGAATTATAGGATGAGGCAACCGAAGGTGCTGGACTTGAATAGTCATCCCATAAAGATTCGGGAATAATGTGTCTATTATCGTCCAAAACAACCTCAGGTGGTAATTCCTCATTGAAGGAGCTTGCTGGTCTCATTTTAATAGAATTTGGTGCTGAGCTTGCATGGTGCATTATCTGATCTTCACCTATTGGTTGTAAAGCGGGAGAGGAATCCAATTTAAAATCATTTAAATCATCACTTTCATCAACTAAAGTAGTATATCTCACATTTAAAACACCAATGTAGCGAGGCATAAATTTCAATATATCTTCATGATTTTGTTCAATAGTTTCATACCAAGCATTTTCTCTATTGACCAATGCCTTACATACAGCTCTATGAGAAAACCTGAAAATTGCAGTATGTCCACCAACCTTATTGTTGAATGGTGTTAGTTCGACAGCCAATTGATAATTATTATCACCATTCTCTTCACCTGGTTGCTCATCTTCTTCGTCAATGATAGCCTGGTCATCTTCATGGCTGTATAAATGTGGATGATCAAACTCAAATGTTTCATGGTGTTTTGCAAATTTTACACTCTGCGAATTTTTGTCTCTATTAGAATCATCATGTTGGTCAATCTCGATGGAAGTTGTAGCAGTTGTAATTATACTACCATCATCACTTTTAGGACCCTGGGCATCCTGAGCAGATGATTTATTGGGTAGTTTAAAATCTTTCAATTCATCCAAATGTATGTGATCTTGATTGGCTAAATTGTTGTTTTCTGAATTGTGTGGAATATAAGTTGCCGATGACACTGGTTCAAGAAGAGATGAAGATCCTAGTTCATCTTCATTATTATCATCAAGCAATGTTGACGGATTGAAGCTGTGTGATCTGATTTCATTTGGCAAGATTAGAGATGCTTGCCGCTGTCTCTGTGGAGGATTAGGCACATTCAGGTTATGACTGTCTAAAAATGGAGATGCCTGATGATCGTGTTTGCCACTAAAGGGCCTAAAAGATTTAAGATCTTTCCCAAGTTTAGATACTGATATACTAGCCCTGTGTGTTGTTGGTTTGGATGATGGAGTTGTAGTTATTGTGTTAGTGATAGCGGCTGAAGGTATGTGTGGATCTATAGGGCTTTTGAAGGGAGATGAGATGGTATCCTGGTGATTGTCTGATGAGAGGTTTGAACCGCTATTGTTATCATTTCTGAAAAGCCTTAAAGAGTGAGCAGCTTTACGCCCTGTTAAATTTGAGTTTCCAGAAGAGTCATTGGATTTTGTGGACTCCAGCGATGAAGCGACAGAGCTTCTGTTATCGCCACCAGAATCCATGACAGCTAAGTTTTCTTGTATTATGACAAACCCTTTCCTTTGGGTACAGTGTCTATGTTCTCAGTGATCTATTATTTGTATTTCCTGATGATGGCCTTTTGAGGTTATACTAGTATGATGTCTCATGGATTGGTTAAATGAACCTTGACTATAATCACCGATACGGCACTTGAGTTCCAGTATGGGTCAAGGTCAAGTGGGCAGAATTGACAGTTGCTGGTGAATAGCTATAACTAAGCCTGATCTTTGAACGACGTTGACCTTGTTATTGTGCGATCACCTCTATTGTTTGATATCTTGCCGCTGGTTAAACAATAAAGCCGGCTAGTTAAGTAAAGAGATCAGCCTATGCAGTACAAACTAAACGATTTATATGATTGTACAGAAGTGGTGATGGCGTTGTGTAAGCGCTCTCAGTGTTGCTTGTGTTTTATCAGTGTTTGTAGATGATGATTAGATTGGTTTCGATATTTAAAACTCTGTCAATTTTCAAAAACGCCCAAACCAAATCGCTGAAAATTTGCCGTATCGATTTCTGCCAAAATTTCCACTGCCAAACAGGAAGCACAGATCACAGTTAGATGAATGTGTTTACTTTATTGCAAGCCTAGATCTCAAGCTTTGTGTTGTTTAAAATAAAGAGGCAAGTGTTCATATTTTGAAACTGTGCCAGATTACAGTGCGTGTGCATAATAATTAACGTTGTGGACAATTCGATATGTCAATTGCATGGGAGAAAACGTGTTTGAATATGTCACCTTGCTAGGCCCCAGCTAGGTTTGTTTTGCTATAATCGAAGTGTTCCAACTGAAATAAGTTTGATATGGGGGCAATGTCTACATCTGTGAAGTATTATATAGCCTCTAGTGGTCGGTTTGTGGTAAAACCCATGGTATCAATAGACATATAATCTAAAAGGCGCTGATGCAGCAGTTTATAGTTTAGCTCTTCGCAGGCTGAGATTTTCCTGGGGTTCAGCCTAGCGTCGGCCTGCCCAGCCAAAGCCCTCTGCCTAATCTCCCGCCATTTTAGGCAGCACGGTGTTATAAAAGAAGGCAATAAGCGCGAATCAAGATGTAATACAAGCTACAATCTAAAAAAAAAATCTAGTGGCATAAGTTGAGTCAAGTTATGTGCCCAGAGGAACTTTAGTGTGACTATATGGACCCGGTGTATAATACTGCGTGGTCAGCTTTGTGGCCATCCGCAAAGCACTCACAGTTAATGTTTTGAGATGATAATTAAAGATCTCACTTTCAGCATAAAAACCTCAATATATAAGACCGGCTTAGTCAAAGTATGATCAACTTCAAATTTCACTTTTACTCAAACCAATTATTCACAGCATGTCCAACTGCACCTCACTAATCAACGACACATTTGAAGTTTCAATTCAAAGCAATAGATATGGGTTTTGGGATCATATACCCGTAGAATGGTCAAGACCTATTGAAGTATTTGTATGGCAATGGGCATTCTATACAGCACGCAACATCATTTTTAAAAAATTGGATTTAGCCCATGAAGGTTATAAAAACTGGAAGGGAAGAAAATCTCAAGAAGCCATTGATAAAGAGCTTGCCATTATTATTGAGGATCCAAAGCTACTCAGACAGAGAGCCCTAGAGGTGGATAAGGCCATGAAGAAGATTGAACAACAATTGACTTATGGTATTGCACAAAAATTGACACCTGAAGAATTCGAAACTTTTGAAAAATTAGATGTGATTTATAGGGAGAGAATCACATTGGATCCGAATCAATCTAGCTCCAAAAGTATTGCCAAAATTGGAGAAAGTGTGCAATATAAAAGTATTTTGCAATACTCTATCGTGATCTATGTCGAGAACGGTAAATATAAATCCAACTTTCATCTTGAACCAATTTTTGAACCACCACAACCAGGATTTGAAAAATTTGGTGTTGTTCTTGATGGACTTAGAAGTCAAGTGCCAACGTATAACATTGAAAATGCATCCGATAGTATTTATAACTATATTGAAGCTGGGATTGCACTTTTATAATAAATTTTATTGTTGATCCAACTGTAATTTGACGGCCTCCACACCGATATCCACATTAGTCTTGATACCTTGTTGCCATCTTTGCTGCAAATAATCGATCACAGGTTTAACTTCCAATTGTTTTTCTTTACGCTCAAAATTTAACTCATCAATTTTACGTCTTTTGTTTTGTAGTTCCTCCCTCAATCTTTCGTTAGAACACTCATGTAAGTCATTCCCAACTAGCCATTGATTTCTTCCAAACTCTTTGGATAACTGTAGCGACTTGGTCTTTAGACTTGTAAATACCAGTGATTTTTGCAATGATTCTGGATTTTCAAGGTTGGAGTAATCAGATAAATCAATTCCACCAATAGTAAATTCTGGATCTGTGAGCTCTTCGGAACTTTTATCATTGATGAGTGGGTTTGAAGCTGGTAGCGGGTAAAGCTCATCGACTTTTGGGTGGATCTTGGAGATATCTATGCTTCGAAGTTCTTGTAAGATCAGCTTCTCTATAGATTGTCTTTCTTCATCAGAAATATCCTCATCGATATCTGTTTTTCATGTTAGAAGGTCACTCAGGTCAATGTTTAAAGTGGTAACATACACGGTAGTGAGTCCAAAGGCTCGTAATTCATCTTTTATCTTGTACGAATTTACGTAATGGTATAGTAGAAGTTCATCACTTAAAGATGTTTATATTGGTTTATAAAATTTCCAGTAAGGTCTGAAATTTACACATGGACAATGCACTAAATATGCAAATCACAGTGTAAACCTCAGTACTAACAAATCCAGGAAAAATTCATCGAGATTATGAAAAATTTAAGCTGTACCAAACAGAAGTCAATTGGGAAATACGGTATAAAGCGTGACTGATTGTCTTGTTTTGCCATAACGAGGTCTATCTGTATCCCAGAAGCTATTGTCGCTAGCAAAATATCAGGCAAAGCTCAAATTTATCCGCAATGCTCGGTTTCAAAAGAGGTCTTCACACCTCAAGATGTCTATTACAGAAGGTTGTACCATCTACATTACAAAAAGAGTCATCAGTAGAATTTATCCAAGAAAGTCAGAGAAAATATGACGAGATAGTGAAATTCTACAGAACAGAGAGAAGAATGAAATTGTTGATGTACAGACCAAAACATGCACAAGATTTACTATCGAGAGATCTTTTAGATCCAGATACCGACAAGAGAGCTAGACCATTATCACCACCAAGTTTACCATCGAAATATGAAATCACAACTGTTATAAGACATGCAAAATCTACTGCTGACTTGCAAAAAATTCAACATGACATTGTGCTATTCATTACTAAAAACTCTAGATTGGTCTCAACATTTATTCTCAATGAATTGGCCATCAAATATGCGGAATTTGGTAAATTTCAAAATGTTTTACCATTCATCTACAACACACCTCTATTACAATGGAGTAAAAACCACGAAAATTTGAATCTGATCTTCACATTTTTGTATTTGAACCCAAACAAGTCATTGTTAACCAAAGAGGAAAACATTAAATCTGGTACAAGATTTATAAATGACGAAAACGTTGTCACTAATTTATTGAAACTTGCCATCAAAGTAAAGCATCAAGCTTCAGAATTGGATCAGGAAATAATAACCAGAGCTAAGGATGGAAAATTATCATTACCTATGGAGAAATTTAATAAACCAAGAGGTGATGTTTTAGCTTTATTGAAAGAAACTGAACACCAATATGTCACCTTTAAGCCAATACAAATTGAGCTAGGCCAACATCCTACTTTAAAAAATTTGGAAAATGTTCAAAAAATCGCCGAGTTTGTCACCAAATATGAACAAGCAAGTGAACTATACAACAGACCAAACAGATTTGAAGAGATTAAGGAGAAATCAATCTTTTCCCAACCGAGAACCGACGGGGAGCCTAAAGAATCTGAACCAAAAGTTTCGGTCAATCCAAAGCACAAACCTAAAGCTCACTACAGAAAGGTTTACCAGAAACTTTTGAAAAAGGCAGAAAAAGAGAAACAAAACCCTCTATTATGAACTGTATATATAGTCCCAAATGCATTTAATTTGTAAATACTTTTGATATTTCTATGTAGAATTCGCGAACTTTTTTTTTTGGTACGCCCTTGGAAAAAAATATTGTCATAATGTGAAAGTAAAACACCGATGGCCTCTTTCAAATAAAATTGAAGAATCAAAGAATAATAGCACAATGTCTGAAGCTGCACCGGTGGTGAAATCCAGTGAAGGTGCTAAAGCTGAGGCTCCCAAGCCACAAGATAAAAAGACACAACCACAAGAAGGATCAACTGGTGAAACAAAATTGAGTAATAAAGAATTGAAAGAATTGAAAAAGAAGGAAAAATTAGAAAAGAGAGCTGCAAAGAAAGAAAGTCAAGGTATACCTAATCAAACCGAGCAGAGTAAAGCCAAACAACAAAAAAATCAAAATCCATCACAACAGTCACAACAGAAGGCAAATGTCAAGGCAGAACCTAAAATCAATAATAAAGTTGCCCTATTTAGTCATTTAGACACAAAAGAACAAAGAAATCAACTATCACAATCCCAATCACAAGTGCTTCATTTGATCCATCCATCAATTTTGACATTAACTTCCAAATATGCATCATATTCCATTGTTGGATCAATTCCAAGATGTATTGCAATGTTGAAAGCTTTTCAAATTGTCATTTCAGAATATCAAACACCAGAGGGAACAACATTAACACGTAATTTAACAAGTTATCTAGGGTATCAAATTGATTATTTAAAAACTGCAAGATTGTTATCCGTCACTATGGGTAATGCAATTAGATGGTTAAAGCAAGAAATTTCATTGATTTCAATTGATACATCTGATCATGACGCCAAACAAGATTTAGTTGAAAAAATTGATACGTTTTTAAAAGAAAAGATTGAATTATCAGATAAACTAATTATCGATCAGGCATCCATGCATATAAATAATGGTTCTAAAATCTTAACATTTGGTAGCTCGAATGTTTTAAAAGAATTATTTCTACATAACCATAAAACTTTAGGCAAAAAGTTCCAAGTCATTATAGTGGATTCAAGACCTTTATTTGAAGGTAAAAAACTAGCTAAAGAATTGACCACGAATGGTGTTAAAGTGCAATATGCTCTTATCAACTCTATAACTTCAATTTTTCAAGATGTTGATACAGTTTTCCTTGGTGCTCATGCTATGCTTTCAAATGGTTTCTTATATTCACGTGTTGGTGCTGCATTGGTTGCAATGACTGCAAAGAAGAGAAACATTCCAGTATTGGTGTGTTGTGAATCTATTAAATTTTCTGATCGTGTTCAATTAGATTCTGTTACATTGAATGAATTGGGTGATAATAAAGATTTAATAGATTGTAATCAATCAAATCATACTAAGAAATCAAGTGTCGCCATGGAAAATTTTATCAAAGAACATACTGAAGATGATTCTAAGCAACAACAACAGCAACAAAAGGGGAAGAAAAAAGACGGTGAAAAGGATAATTCAATAACTGGTAAAGATGAACTACCATTACAAAATTGGGACAAGAATCAATATCTTAACATTTTGAATATAATGTATGATTCCACACCACCTGAATATATTCAAAAAGTTATCACTGAAGTTGGTGCATTACCTCCAAGTTCTGTTCCTGTCATTTTGAGAGAATATAAAGCTAGTTGAACAATTTTTATTATATATAGAATGAATAAAACTACATCTTCAATATAATCAGTCCTTTAAATGGTGTATATATGACGTACCACATATACAAAAAGTATAAACAAACTATTCATCAACATAAAAAATACATCATCATAAAAAAAGTGAGGATATCAGGTACTCAATTGATTCCCATTTCCGTAGTTATCTTTAACAAATCTTTCTAAACTTTCCCAACCTCTAACTCTTTGTTGTTCTTTCTTTTTGGAATCTTCCAAACTTTGTCTATATAAAACTGTACAATGATCATACAAGATTGGATTTGCTTCCATGAAAATTTTCAATGCAGAATATGCTAAAGAATGAATAGTTCTATTCCATGAACCTGATGCAAGAACATCTTCATCTTCTGGAGTTTGTTGAGCAGAAATTTCGTATAATGAAGAAAAAATAATTGGTAATATAACTTCAGCATTTTCTGTAACCAAATTTAAGAAATACTCATTGCTGAAATAACATAAAACTTTTTCAGAAACTTGAAAATGTGGTGATGAGATACATTTTGATAATTGAACAAATAATGGAACTTCAATTTTGATAAATTCTAATGGTTCAATAACTTCGAGAATATCTTCAATCTCATTCAAAAACATAATTTCCTTTGTGGAATTTATCTTTGGCCAAAATCTTAACAATTTCATAATGACTTCTTCGGTTAATAATGGATCTTTTTCCAAGAATTGCACAACACAATAAGCCAATTGAGGATGGTATAATGATAAAGATTTGACTTTATGTAGAGGTAGCAAGACTTTAACTAAAAACACCTTATGTTCTTCCTTTAATGGCAAGGCAAACCCATTAATAATTGATCCCAAGATCTCCAGTAGTTCTGCAATACCATTGAATCTTTCCGTTTCATAAACAAATGTTAAAAATACGTTATTTATAGATCTTCTGATGAAACTTCTAAGACTGAGGAATTTCCCATAAATTCTATGTAGAGTGGTTTTCAAACTATCACGTTCTCTTGGATCTTCTGAGTCGAACAACTCTAATAATCTAAGTACAAATTCATGATCAATATACTGTTTAGCCAAAGTATGATTGAAATCTGGACTTTCCACAAATCTCAGGAAAAACTCATAAACAACATGCATATGTGGCCAAGCAATTTCATTAATAGGTTCATCTTCATCAGGATCATAAATATCACCGATAGGATTAACAGGTGGTGGTATTGGTCTGAATAAATTCTTTTTGAACATTTCCACAACGTGTTGATACATTTCATCAGTATAGGTGAATCTGTTTGTAGAGATGAATTCAATCAATTCTTGCAATGTGATTCTTTTAATTTCTTTACCTCTTATATCGAATGAGGGGTCACTAAAATCAAACAAGACATTACATTGATCAACTTTCATCAAAAATAAATCAAGTCTTTTATCAGGTGGAACTTCTTCAAAACTTGGTAATTTGGCAATTTCTGAATAAGAACTTGGTTCAAATCTTGAACTATGATGACGTTGAGGTGATTTAATTAAATCAACATCAGGATCAATTTTGGTTGGTGTTGGTAATCTTTCAAAAGAATGGGACGATCTTGGCATTGTTATATCAGCTGAAGTTTGAGCTGTTGTTGGATCGAAGTGTGAATGCTGACTTTGTGGAGGTGTTACATTAATATTTGGTACAGAAGCTTGATTTTGAAATTGTAAAGCAGCATTATTTGGGGATATAGGTTGATGCTGATGTTGTTGCTGTACTTGTTGTTGTTGCTGTTGTGAAGATGATGATTGATTTTGTTGTGGTTGCAGATTAAATTGCTGGATTTGCTGAGTTGGAGTTGAGGGACTTGGACTTGGTGAGTTTCTATCTAAATTCGATGATTTATCCTTTGAGCTTTTGTCTTTTTTAGGTGTTGATGAAGAAGAATTGTTTGATGATTTTTTTGGAGAAGTTGATGATTCTTTTTGAGAAGTTGAATCCTTTGGAGATGTATTTGTAGTACCGGAACTTGATAATGATGAGGTGGAAGAGTTATTCGATGAAATCTTCAAGCTTGAAGCTGATAAAGAGCTTGAGGATTTTTTCCCATCTTTGGACTCATCCTTTTCTTTATCTTTCTTCTTTGAAGATAAGGAACCTTTTCGTGAAAGCTAATCATAAAATTGTTAGTATATCAGTAGAGTGAAATTCGAGATAAGTAAATAAATCATACCCTTTGCTTGAAACCTTTCATCATCTTCTTTTAAGTGATTGACTTGACACAGTGATGAATTGATGCAGATGTATGAGTCTTATGGAATGGACGAGATTTTAGATTGTAATGACTAGAGAATTATAAAAAAGGTAGTGTTGCCAAAACAAACCACACTATGCAAACTTGAAACCGTAGATGTATTGAGCACAGCGGTAGATTTCACTGTTGAATGCTTCGATAGAGCCGATGCTATTGAGCTGAGTGGTGGGTATTGGTGCTAATTCCGTTTGAATTGAGACGTTAAATGGTTTATTGATGTTGTGTTTTGGTAATTGTTGATTGTTGTTGTCAGTTGAGTTTCCAAATATTGAAAGGGAAACTTGTTGATTTTCAAAATCGGAGGTTGAAAAGGGAGAGCTGCTTACTCGCTGATTACGTCAGCAGGTGACAATTTAGCTCTTCAGGGAGAGGATTATACCCAAAAAGTGAATTTGAATAGGGTGATATAATCCATCAATAATGAAATATTTGCACTCTAGGAGTGACGAAATTTCTGAGCTGACAGTATGTACACCTTTCACAAAACCCGTACCTATACAGTTCTATGCCAATGTCTGATGTCTGATGTACCGCGAAGCTGCCCGCGAATTCTTCAGTATGACAGGCTTTTTACGTCATAGGCTATTATAGGAAACAAGACAAGTGTAATTGTGTTTCATGACAGTATAATTTAGCTCTAATTAACGATCGTATTGTTGCTAAAAGTTCAGCGTAATTTTGTTTATTTCTGGGTTACTGTCGACATTAGCGGTTAAATCACTCTCGAGAAGCTGCCTGAACTTTTAGGCTGCTAAAATTCTCTTCTGCGCTCAGCCCACAAAATTATAGTGACTAGGTCGTAAGTCGTAATTCAGGTTGTTTGATAAATGAGGTGTGAGTTTAACTACGTGCTACGTACTGAGTACTGAAAGTGCCACAAATAACTAGGCTAGTTTCAGGCTGGAGTCTACATTTGCAGATGCCACTAAAGTTTAGTGTTTCAGATTGCTTATACGGACATTGGCAAAGATCAGTCGAGCTTAGGCTGATAGGTGTACCACAGTGAGATAACCCTAATAGATTTAGGCAGCTATCGCCTCCTGGGCGCGCCCACCATTTTCTTTACCCGACTCTTTCTCCCACGGCCAAGTCATGATCAATCTCGTCAAACACGTAAAATTCAAACGGTGAAAAATTTCATCTTCACACTTTCCAGTGAGAAGCTCAATTCTCATCAGCCCCTCAAGGGCGTTGAGCCATGAGAACATGACTCTTTCGAGTGAGTATCACTGACTGACACACAGACACACCTGAGCACATCGCAAGCAGCCCTACGTTTTCAATGATGATTCTTGCCTTTTAACAGATCTTACTAAACTATGATTGGAAATAAATTCAAGAACCGCTACACTGAGATTACGTACGCAGCGCGCCAGATGCTGACTCAGGCGAGAAATGTGGGTGGCCGTTTTAGGAAGTGTAATTGCTAACCTGTCGAAGACTTTTCCCTCTTTGGGCAAGAGATAAACAGAGCCTGGTACGGCCACGGGCGGGTCCCCTGCTTGGTGCTTGCGCTCTGGGTCCTGGGGAGCAACTTGACTCGCCATAACCGTGGATTTCCTGGCATTGTGAGTCCAATTCTCGGTCATTGTGGTCCCAGCTCTTGTATAGTTCAATAGATCTTGTTCTCTCACTCATATTGTAGCCCTGCCAGCCTTTTCCCGGCGGTATTGTCCAATTTCACGAGTTTCAGCTTGGGCGCTGTGTCCCGTGCCCAAATTTATTATTACGCTGCACTGAATTTGGTGATCTAATTTGTGCTGGCGTTTCAAATGGTATAAAACCACTTAAATTTCTCCCCCTTAAACTTGTGAGCCATTTCAACTTTCGCTTGGTTTTCTAGTCAATTGCTCTACAACCTGCTACCAAAATGCATAGAACTTACTCCTTGAGAAACTCAAGAGCTCCAACTGCTTCACAAATTGCTTCTCCACCACCACCAGCTTCCACTACCAAGAGTGGTCGTTTCTTTGGTAAAGGTGGTATTGTTTCATCCTTAAGACGTCAAACTGCTGGTCAATTTGGTCCTGAATTATCAAGAAAATTATCTCAATTGGTTAAAATTGAAAAGAATGTCTTGAGAGGTATCGAAGTTGTTGCCAATGAACGTCGTGAAGTTGCTAAACAATTATCCATCTGGGGTGAAGATAACGATGATGATGTTTCTGATATCACTGATAAATTAGGTGTTTTAATCTATGAAATTGGTGAATTAGAAGATCAATTCATTGACAGATACGATCAATACAGATTAACCATCAAATCCATCAGAGATATTGAAGGTTCAGTTCAACCATCAAGAGACCGTAAACAAGCCATCACTGATAAAATTGCTTACTTGAAGTACAAAGATCCTCAATCCCCAAAAATTGTTGTCTTGGAACAAGAATTGGTTCGTGCTGAAGCTGAATCTTTAGTTGCTGAAGCTCAATTATCAAACATCACTAGAGAAAAATTAAAAGTTGCCTTTGCTTACAACTTTGACTCTTTAAGAGAACATTCTGAAAAATTGGCTTTAATTGCCGGTTACGGTAAAGCCTTATTGGAATTATTAGATGATGCTCCAGTCACTCCAGGTGAAACCAGACCAGCTTATGATGGTTATGAAGCTTCTAAGCAAATCATTATTGATGCTGAAAACGCTTTGGCCTCATGGACTTTGGAACAAGCTGTTGTTAAACCAACTTTAAGTATTAGAAGAGGTGAAGAAGAATACGATGATGAAGAAGATTTAGAAGGTGAAGAACAACACTTGGCTGAAACCGAACAAGAATGGGCTGCTGAAGAAGGTACCCAACCTGTTCACGCTTAAGGATTGATTGTTTAATCTTTAACAAATGTCATTTAATATAAACTCTAGTTTGTTTTTTCTAATATCTGTCTTTATTTCTTTTCTTCTAAAAGTTTAGGATTATCGAATTGTTTTATATAATCTCCTATGTAATCTATGATGTTTTTTTTTAGTTCCAATATTTTAATCGTAGTTATCTTCTCGGAATCTTGAGAAGTTCAATATTTATACCTTTCCCGAGAACATGACACGGCTTATAATCATACTTCAAATTAGCCTTCTTCTCGTCTTGTTTATCCTTCAATTGATCATCATCCTCGATCACTTCACCTTCATCAGGGATTCTCACCTCATCACCGTCTTCAACAAGTAACCCAGGTACATCTTCATCTTGTGCTTCACGTTCTTCACTAGCCACCGGTGTCTTTTCTCTCTTGGGTCTCCTTATCAAAAGATTCATCGAGCCTCCAATACCACCACCTTCTCTCAGCCCCATAATATACTTCATTCCAACATTCAATTTGAAACTCCAACCTTCAATGTCAAAGGGGATAACCAAGTTTTCCTTTGTGCCACTCATCATCATTAGTGTCTCTGTAGTCAACTCAAACAAAATCCGTATTAGTTCATCATGGATCACCTCTATAAAACTGCGTATTTGTCTATTGGATAACAATATCCTCGTCGTTTTCTGTAATGTCACCAAAGCCCTATGATTAGTCGTATTGGCTGATGATATTGCGGCTTCAAATAGTTTAGATTGTGTAACAACAGATTTCCTATTGATGAATATCCTTATCGGTAGTGCCGTGTTTTGAGAGATTTTAACAAATGTTGTTCTGGGAGTGGGTTAGCTATTGATTTGAGGAATCAAAGACTTCATTAGACTTACATTGGTGCCATTTTGGTTGATCTAAAGTCCTTTGAGTTATCGTTGCAGATGATCAAGTTTATGCTTTTCAAATTTCTATATATCCGCAACTCTAATTCTAGATTTGTCCGCACAAAGACAACATGAAGCTTGCCCACAAACAAACATCCTCCTTAAGGATTCACTATTCATTGAGATGCTTCTGGAAAGAATCCAGTGAAACATCAAGTGATACATTTTTTCACTTCTACAACGATCATTTCATGTCTCAAATATTCCGCCTCATGTACGTTTGACCTAAAAAATTCGAGTGAACGTATGAACGTATAGACGATCTTCTAGAAAGCTTTTCACAGACACCCCCTTGTGAAACTGAATTCTCATTCACTAGTTCAAATAGCGGAGCTCAAATAATTTGAAAAATCTGGAACCATATTATCAGACATATAAATCATGGAATTTTCATGCACTTGTTGATCTTGTGTTCTAGAAGTGTTTTTATGTACTGAAGCGCTATGATTAGTTTGAAATTACTATTTGTTCTATATGATCAAAGACTACGTCAAGACTTTTAGACCACCCTTATATGTAGGAGAGTACTGAGTTCCAAAAATAACCATGCCCTTTACCTATATATCTGTATATACTTTCATGCAAACCTTACATAAATTAATGCTAATACTGCAACACCAAAAGCAACTAACAACCATTTGTTCCTATTTTCACTTTTTTCATGCTCAACAATTTTCAATTTTTCACCCAATTCAATGGTTTGCTTTATATCGGTCAATTTATTCTTGTACATATTTAATTTGTCCCTCGACTCATTGACTTTTAACTCATAGTTCTCTAGGATTTTCAAAAATGATAAAAATTTGTTCATCTCCTTGGTAAATGCAGTGAAATCCTCATTGAACCCATTTAGTTTTTCATTTTCAATCTCTTGAGTGATTTTGATAATTCTATCCTTGACTAACTGTATCTCATCTTTAACATGTTGAAATTCATCAATTTTTTCTGAAAATTCATCTTCATTGGTTTCGACTTGATCTCTAATTTTCCTTACAATAACTCTTTCCAAATTATTAATCATTTCACCAATCTTATTCGAACTCACTTTTTCCGCATTTTCATCTCCATAATCATATTTATCGAAAACCAAATTTCTTCTAGACTGATCTAAATTTTGAAAGCTTGAAGTGGTATTATTCCTGCTCAATCTGGGAGTTTGTATCCGTGTTCCTGGCGCACTAGGTGGTGGCGTGCCTAGCTGATCATAAAATTGGTCCACTAGCCTTTTCTTATCTGTAGCTTTATCATCCAAAGATGCATTTTTAACATGTCTATATGATTCACCCACTGGTGTTATTTTGTATCCTGGTATTGATGATAGTCGAGCAGTACTGATCTCAGGCAGTACCTTGTGTTCAGGTATACTAGACCCATTGCCATTTGAGCCAGTTGATGACGATGCTGTATGTGATTTTGAAGATTCCCTCGATGATGTCTGGTATATTGGCGGTATACGCTTCTGCTTTGCTGATGTGGCTAATGGTGATTTTATGGGAGCAGCTTTGGGCTTTGCTGGTATGTCATGAGCATGAGAGTAGTTCATATTATCAAGTACTTTTGGATCATGTGTGTTCTTATTGAAAGCTGTCTCTTATTGTTGTAGTGTTCCTGACCTGTTTGAATGTGACGTTTTTCTTATGGAGACGATTTTGATCTGCCAAGAATAAGTGACATTAACAAGAATATTCTTTTACTTTATATGTGCTATTTTTAATTGTAAATTCAAGGAATCATCTAGGTTGAATGAGCAGTGGGTCTTCACCACAAGGTGCTTCAATTTCTACAAATTACCGCAGATTGTACGGGTAGACGTTTATTTAATTGCAATGTCATTGCAATAGACACTTATATGTAACAGATTCAATAGCAATTATATTGTGGTCGCTTCATTAACCACTGCAATTCCAGATCACAATAAGGCTTTGAGTTTTTTCTCAACTTCATCAATTGGAGTTGAAGATCCAATACTATCATCCTTATAACCATCAAATAAAATTGTTGGACTAACGTGAACACCGTTACCTCTACCAACTTTAGTGAAATACTTCAAATCGTTCTGAGTTGAATTACCACTGTGATTGACCTTATCTGATTTTTTTATAACCAAAAGATCCAAGAATTTTTGTTTATCGATATGTGAGAACTTTGGTGCAATGACTATATCGTAGATCTTTTCATATGTTTCATTTCTTGTCCAATTGGCAGATTCTGAATCATAGAATGACTCTGCCTTTTGGAAGAATTCATAACTGAACTTCAAGAAGTTGGAAGGATCCAATGAAGCAAAAGCTAATGACGCTTCATGAACCAAATTCGAAACTGGATGCCATGGTTGAACTTGATTTCTGAAAATGAACTGGTATTTCCCCTTATACTTGGATTCTAATAGTGGAAGCAATTCATCATACCATTTCTTGAAAAGTTTACCACTAAATGGACAAACGTAGTCTAAATAAACTTCAATGGTATGTGGTGGAACCCCATTAGAAACTGTAGATAAGTCAACTTGTGGAGTTGTGTGAGAAGCGTAAAATTTTGGAGCTAAAGCCATATTGTAATTAATCAATCAAACCTATAGGTGAACTTTCTGTATTCAATCAATTGTCCTTGGAGGGAGAATGAAATGTAGAGAGTTGAAATAAACACCCACCTACAACAAAATTCCTTTAATTGCTTCCACAATTAGTAACAATTAACAATAGCCGTATGGCGTATAGTTCCGACTTGCCACCGGAATTTGCAAATGCACGAAAGCCTCAGTTTCTTGCACGTGATCTACACGTCACGTGATGACACTGTCAAATGCTAACGATACGAGTGTAGTGTTTGTTGAGCACATTTATGACCACTTGAAGTTTGATTGGAGTGGTCCTGTGTGTCATGTGGGCTTTGTCTTTCTGAAATATGTTGGCCTGTAAGAATAGCGGTTAATGAGCATAATTATGGCTAGTGTGCTGCTAATCAAAACCACATAAAAGTTGCAGTATAGTACTATTTGATTCAGATTAATAAATTTCATATTCCAATTTGACACAAGCTGGTCTCGATGAAGTTGGCGGATTAGATTCATCAACAATAATTTTTGAAATTAGAAATGGATGGTCCAGATAGGGGAAGATTAGGTCAAGAGCTGAAGATAGCATGTGATATCAAGCTTTAATTATAAGTTTTTCCAATTCGTTCTATTTCTGCAGAGCCTAGTGTCTCAGAATTAAGTTCATCGCAAAGGTAAAAGAAGGCACATGATCCAAGGATTATGATTGCCTATCCGTGATTGAAGGCTAGCTTGATTTGGAAAATCGATTTCCAAGAGAATTGCAAGAAAGAACTAGCACAAGGTGAACAATTGCACACAGAACTCACTTTATCTTGCTCCTTGAAGGGTTGTTTGAGTCACTTAAAGAGTCTGAAACACTCGAGAATATACTCCCCTGTTGAAATCTCGAACATCTAGATTTGATTGATCTCCTTGTCCTTTGAGTTCAATGAACTTCTTGTGCCTTATGGTCCTCAACTTCGACATTCGAAACGTCTATCAATTTGGGTTTTATCTTAAAGCTTTCAAGAATTGAAGCTTAAATTTTGTTCATCAAATACGAACTCGCAAATTTTTGTGTTGAAATTGGCTTGCAGAACTCGGTTATTTGGGGCTGAGACAGTTTTGATAGACGCCATGATTTAGCCGTCTTCATTTATTCAAATTTCGAAGTCATCAAGCTTCTTACCGAGGAATTATCGAGGATTAAGCTCAAGGTTTACTAGACTCAGGTTTCTGTAAACTTTGTAACAAGTTTGTTCTTCGATACTTTTACTCTTTTAACCTCCAGACAGAGTATCAATCTTCGAAAACCCAATGTGACTGAAGATTCACTTGTTACATTTTTTTGCATCGATGTTTCCCCGATCTTCCAATGAACAACTTTAGTTCAATTTTGTCTGTTACTGTTGATCCTAGCAGTGTACGGGCTCAGCTTGGATAGCCTCAGACAACATTGTGAAAAAAGATTTGGCTCGTTTCACCCATTAACTTTTGATTCGACAAGGTTCTCTCACATGCTAATATGAGACTAGTTTGTCTCAGCTTTCATCCAATCGATTTTTTACTCGATCATTCATGAAGGTATAGAAATAGTGATTTATAATTTTGTATTATAGGGTTATCATGATGTGAGTATTTTGGTCTCGTTTACTTACAAGTTTGATCAGCTAATTGATAAATTTAATATGGTAATGCCAAAGATTGTTTTATAAATCATCAAATGTAATGCACTGGTGTCAAGTCTTAACCAAGGCTTGAAGCTAGCCAATATTATATCGAATATTACATGTGAGTTTAAAGCTTCAATTCAATTTGATATACGAACTCGTGTATGTCATTCGAGATGAGCTCTGACCAATTCTAACCAATAGATCCAAATTCCCTGTCATTTTATTTCCCGAACAGAGCACGCTAGCGAAGACTTCGACTTGACAGATTTTACGAACTGGTATAATGGGTCTACTGACTCAGTTATTAATAGCCTTCTGTGCAGCTTTTAGCTTCAAATTCCCAAAGAAGCTAGTCCATGCGGGGGAGTAGGTACAGATTCATGTTCGGCTGGCTAATGTTATTGCCAATTAGATCTAATGTTATAGTATATAGTACTCCTTGTGTTCTGTTTGAGCCCGGTTAAATGAAACCTTGTTCACTTTCTGTTACCTTAATGAACCATCGGCTCAGCTCAAGATTACCAAAAGATTGCTTTAATGAGAATGATGTACAGATAAACGTTTCAGCTGGTACTAGTCTTACAGTGTAATCTGAGGCTACGTCGTGCTGATTCCTGGATTTTACCAGGGGTGCGTATGGTGGTAACAGCAAAAAACTCACATCGTGATAATGGCCACATGTCCACTAATGAGCGATGCTTCAATAATTTCAATGGTGTTGAAGAGAGGTGAGCTGAGTCTTTTCAAAAGGCCAATATAGCTGTCATCCTTGATCAACAGGTCCAGCTGTTCAAGTGCTCAAAAATATAGGAAGCACATGAGTATGTACTCATTTTGTCGCATGCCTACATATTCACAATAATCTTAACTCAGTAAGGGTTGCAAGTCTGGGAACTAAAAGCGAATCAGATATTATAGTAAATATATAATTGGCTCATCGAGTTATATAGCTTTGAAATGTGCTTTTCAATATTATCATGCGATACAACATATTGTTAACAAGACTATATGGGCCCTAGTGTTGACGTGTTAACGTGTAACGTGTTCCGAAATTGAATTGAGGTACTCAGGCGAGCTCTGAATAGATCCCAATTAATACTCGTATAGATATCTTCACCACATCCACGAGGAATTTGGAGCTTGTACCATGAGTACATTATTCTGTCCAAGGCTCAACAACTAAAGTGTATTTTTTTCTATATGATGCACTTCAAAGGAGCCATACTAATCGAAAAGTAGATACTAGCTACAGCTCAGCTGTGGATCAGAATGTATACTGATAGAGAGTTGTAAGTTCTTTGCGCTTCTGAAGAGGTAGATCCAGTATCTAAGTTTTTGATCTGAGCTTTCTTATATCGATCTATATACGTAAATATTAACATAGCATATACTAGGAAAATATCAAGGTTCTATGGTAAATTTTGGCTCTATGTAAATTATGGTAAATTTTCAGCTGTTCATTCACAGGTGACAGGAATGCAACTCGGTATATCCATAACCTTTGTAAAACACTTGTACTATGTCTTATCAGTATCATGCACAGAAGGACTCCATCTAAATAGAAGTATATTGAAAGGCACGATACATGCTTCTTCCACCTATATATCAGTTCATATTCTTGACACGCTAAATATATTGTAGACACATTATGCAGTCGTACCTGATTTCAGCTTCTGGGGTTCTCTTTGGAATCTGGAAGTCTAGGCTCTATACACAAGTGCATCGATCCTCAGTGAATTGTTCCATGGTAACCTCTACCGTAAACCACAAATATTTATATTGTTAACTTTCAAATTACAACATGGATTGAAAACTCTGGAAGCTGTTCATAGTACTTCACTTAATACAAAATTAATGAATACCTAGATACTCACTGTATTAAGGCACAACCATTTTTCTGTAAGTTTCCCTATTGTTGTTTGCGCCATATCTGCCATGTTCATTTCTAGATTGTGTACCTCATAACTGCAAGAGATACACAGGAAGATTTCCAAAGGCTGGAGCGGAGCATTAACGCCTTTAATTTGGAAGGTCTAACTTACAGTGCAGTAGCAGGTCAGAATGATCAGTTGAACTGAATGGATTTTAAAACTCATTTCCCTGTACTTTTGGCCTTTTGTCGAGATCAAATATTAAGTGTGTTTGATGGTGCATTGTGACACAGGTTTTTCCGCTTTGAGACAACGCTGTTGAAGTTATGTTTCATCTAAAAGAACCAGGGTCTATATTCCCATAACCTCAGACCCAAAAAGGGCCCTGGTTGCAAAAGAAAATGTGATTTGTGAGACATACCCACATCTCAGACAACATGATATTGTAAATCAAACATGGAAGATTTAGCTTTAAGGTTGCAAGCTGCAGACCACAAACTCAAATCCCGCATATGCACATTTTCAACAGAAGTCCGCATAATTAGTTCAAATCAGACGTCTTGTTGAGTTTTTCAAGTGATATTTTTGGCCATGGAAACTGGTGGACTTTCTTCTCAGTACAAAAATCGGCTCTACGTCTAGCTCGTTTTCGTGAAACACTCTAAAGTACATACACCAGCTATTTTAGTGAAACTATGGATATAAATATTGATATACTAATTATACAATGATGTGCTACTAAATTTGGTTCACATGCAGATCAGCTGCTGACCACGATTCGTTATAATCATTCATAAATGTATCATATTGGACTAACCGTGAGCCATACCAGCATAAATTATTCCGAATTAAATATCACAACTCCACAAATTAAGATTCTAGTAGTACTGTCTCAATTGGGGTCAGGAACGACCTTCCCGAAGTATCAGGGTTGGCCCACAACTTGATGGACTAAAGTGTATTTTGAGCTGAGGCTGAGTTTAAAGTTCTATATACTAGAGACGTTCTTTAAACGATGAGAAAAGAAAGACCATACCAACTTCGTCGACTTGAACTACTGATATCAGCTACTATATCTATTTGTCAACCTATGGACCATTCAGGATTTTATCAGCTATAAGAGATGTTGGCTTATGCAATGCGGCACCCGATGTGCGCATAATGTGTCAATTATTCGAGCCTCCTAGGTTTTTTTTAAAAAATTTGCGAGAATGAATTGACCGTTTCTTGATCAGTTCTGTTAACAAATTATCAATAGTGGGAAATTGTCGGCTATCAATCATTAGCATTATGGGTCAAGCTTTGAGTTCGGCTATAAGTCAAGCAGTGGGTGACCTCGAAAACATTGATATCATTACTATGTGCTGTTCTGCTTGAGATATCTAATGTAGTCAATGAAGTGTTACAGGGGTAAGGAATCAGGTGGAACTGAATCTGCAAACCAAAACATTATAGAGTATGGATATATGTGACGCATTCAGAATATATTTAGATCAGCTAATATAGATGTCATAAAAATCAGTTCTAGAGCGTCCTTAACCACCGATCCAGGTCGAAATAAAATGATCGATCAAGGGTTGAATAAAGTGATCTCTCATGAAAGCACCAGTGGCAGATATGAATTCTATTTCTATACAAATGATTGTTGAATAATGAAGCAAAAACTCATACCAGTTATATATGGATGGATGAAACTTGTTTTTATGTTTACAATTCTTCGATCTTGATTTGTGATCAAGGGCCATATGTTTACAATTCTTCGATCTTGATTTGTGATCAAGGGCCATGGACCATGGTCGTGCAAAGTGAATATCCATCTTCAAGTTAAAGCAAAGTGGACAAATACTCTCGTAGTACAGTCAGCACTATTGAAGCTTTAGAGTACACTAATATCAGATAGCAAGATTCAGCAGGGCTTAAGTAGTACAGTATAGTTTGTAGGATTCTATAGGTAACGTAGCGCTATCGCGTCGCGTTTCTAGAGATTCGTGATATTTTTTAAAATAGATTATATATTCAATACTCTAACGACACTACACCTCTACACTCACTTGAAATGAAGACGATTTGTCTAGCAGTGCTTCAGTAATAGCCCATCACTAACATGATCATGATGCCTCAACGTACCAGCGATTTGTTATGGGTTTGAAAATTGATATATCATTTAGGCGGATCAGCAAAATCAATTATAGAGACTACAAGACTTCAAAACTGATATGAGTCTTAAAACTTTAAATTCAGCCATGGCTCAAACTTGAGCGTGCAAAACCTACATGGTTTTCTTTTGGTTTCATCGAGACTTATTCATTACCATTACATCTTACCCCTTGCTATTTTCTTTCCCCATTGATTGCTGAATCAGACTTGCTCAAGGTAAGACAAGAGTTATATGATGGAACTTGTGATTGTTTGTTGTGGTATAAACAATTGATTGAAGGACACAACGCTTTACCAGACCAGGGGCAGTGAAGACTGAAGACTGAACAGTTGATGTCTTTGTCTAAGCTACACATTACTTGACATATTGGCCTGCGTCGATCGGCGAATTGTCGAGAGCTGTACATTGTGCAACATGTACGCAAGCTGCACTTCAGTTCAATTAAACGTCAGATGCAAATGCAGTCCTACACATTTTTGCAGGAAAACTAGTCAATGTGGCAGCTAAAATGCCTGCCCAATCTGTTTGAGAAATTATCATAAAAACAATGAATCCCAAATTTTCAGGCTGCGGAAAAAAGTCTATACTACTGTACTTCATTAGAGACATCTAGGCACCTATTTAGATTCAGAAGAAACGACACGAATACAAAACTAATTGGTGTGTCAAAGGTATTGAGCGTGCAACCACTCAAGTGAAACTTATAATTGCAGCTTTGAACAATCAGACTCAGTACAAAAGAAATTTTCGTCTTGCCGTTAGTATATCCCAAATCGGTTCAAGCTTGACCCGATTTTGAAAAAACAGTATAAATCGTGCAACGATTGAAATCTGCTATCTTTTTAGTCGTTAAGTGAACCTGTTTTGAATCTGTGTTTCTGGAAGTTTTCATATATAAGACAGTCTGATTCCACTGTTTGAAAAAAAAATTAAGTCCACCGTTCCCCGTCCGCATAGGTGAACAAGATTCCAAATTATCAAGGCACTATATTTCTACATACCACACTGTCAAAGATTGGATAAAGAACGTTCACATTCATTATACAAAGTTTAAGAAGTCTAATTACATCTTACGACTGGCCTAGAGTGCTGCTTTTGCATTACAATTTACAACTGGTATCTTTATAATCTTATTAATTAGCTGGTTAATACAAATATCAATGGTAATATTGAGGGACTGAAAACACTAATTGAATTTAAAGCTTGAGGTTAGATTAATACATTTTAAGAGAAAGCCAATTTATAGCTGATTCTTTTGGTCATAGATTCAATGCACAATCAGCCATTCAAGAACGATTCTTTCCCATTGTATCCAGCTTCAGGTTCCACAGATCCTGATAATATCAATACAACAAGCGAAGAAAATAACGTTCAACAGCAAACAGTTGTCAAGTCTGAAGAATCTAGCAATTTTAATACATCTCAATCAAACATGCCACTTGCATCAATGGCTTCATCTCTAGGCTTAATGCCAGAACAAAACACATCTAATGGATTTATCAACAATAATTCACAGCATTTCCAACTCCCACCACCAGCACCACAGTCAACTCTATCAATTCCAAACTCATTTCCAAGACACATAACACTTCCAGCATATACGCAATCTGTTCCAAGACTAATAAGAGCAAGTTCTTTGAGTAACGAGGATATTTTGAGGAATGAAGAACAACATAACAAGTACTTGAACCTAAAAGTGACAATAGATATTCAAGGAGATATCAATTCAATGACTATGAACTGGAATTCTAAAGAGATTGATGACTCTCGAAGACTAGTGGCGGTAAGTTTCAAGCAAAATTTCAACCATTTATCTTTAAGTTTCAAGCCCATTGATCAGAACGAATACATCCCAGGTACACCAGTTATTTCATGCATATATTGGTCACAAACAAACAAGTTTTATGTTACATCAGTTGATTTGATTACATTGTTCGAATATCTTGTTAATTCCAAATTCCCAGTGGAGGAAAAGAACAGAATTAGAAGAAACTTACAAAGCTTGAAACCCTTGACTATATCCAAGTCCAACCCAAAGTATTACAGATTTTTTGAGTTGATTATGAATTTCCAGAATCCCAAACCAAGACATATTGAAAAAGACGTGAAGGTGTTATCATGGAGCTCTTTGAAAGATTCGCTACAAAAAGTTCTATCCAAGTATACTGTTGATCCAGGTGTCGAGACTGGTGGGAATAACGGTGGTGCTTATGATTATACAATTTCATCAAGACCCCCAACCACATCAGTGTCTAGCAACTCATATTCTACAGGATCCTCTGTTTTGAATGCTTCAACTTCATCCTCATCGAGCTCTAATCCTGTGAAGCCACCATCACAAGGAGGATTAACATATGGTCAGACCTCAGATGCTTCCCCCATGAACTATTCATTTCAACCGCCAGTACAAGAGCCTTATTATCCATACTATCAATATCCATCATCACAACCTCAACCACCGACTCAGTTACCACAGCAATTCAATTATCAACCATTGTACAACCAGCCAGCTCAACCAATGTACCAACTTCCTGCTCCATCACCATATTCAGAACAAGTCCAGCCACCGCAACATAGTTCTAATCCACAATATCTACAACCGTTTCAACAACCACCTAATGGACCGAATGCTGTCAACCCAAATTTAACACCTTCCTCAACAGCTACTCAACCTCAGCAAGAAACACCAAATACGCCTAGTCAGATATTACCACCAGGCGCTAATTATAACATGTATTACTATCAGTGAATCTATTGGGAGTTTAATGAAGAAGTTGCACATACATTAATTCATTCCCTTTCATGCCTGTTTAATCAAGGATACAATACGTTGTTAGTATTTCAGTAATTTTATACTAGTGAAAATACAGGATCCCATCTTCAGTTCTTTTAGATGACATTGTATTGATGTTCTTTGATCACACACTTATGACCGCTATTCTACACAATCAGATCGCATGTATATCATGATCGTAGCTTATACCATTCGAATATCAACCTGATTGAATTTTTCATTGGTTTTAGTAATACCCAACACTCGTAGATAAACTTCCATCTTGACACCTGTAATGCAGATGACTTCAATAGGTTTGCAGACCTTGGTTATATTTCTCAATCTCAAGATCTAGATGACAAACAACACAACATAGAGCTATTTCACAGTACTTTCATGCTTTATCCTCACTCATTAAGAGCCAGGCATATCTTGGTTTCTTACTACTTTGTATATTTACTAGTTAGCTCCAGGTTTTGGATTTCCATCCGGGTGGTGGCTCGGCGGCTCTGGCCAAAGCTGGTTAACTGGATATCACTATGGTTGTCGATTCTTGAGCAAAAGCTGTCTGCAATTTATCTGAGACACCATGAGACATTCAGCTTCAAATGGTTAGTTAATAGCAAAAGTATATAAAAAAAAAGACGCTATTTCGATGTTTTCCAGTTGATCAACTTCTCATCATCATAAGATATGTAAAATAATGTTCCAGTGTTAATAAGGTTTTATGGTAATGTATCAATAAGTGTATACAATAAGGGCTGCTGCATACAACCGTTCTTTTCCTCGGGGAGCTCAAAACATTTAAGCGCTATACGCTGGGATAGTCAACAGCATATGTCAAAATTCATCTCTGAGAACCATGTTTCACAATTGCAACTCGCACTAGGGTTGTCCCTGTATTTCACATTGAAGCTTAAATTCGAGGTGGTGCTTCGCTTTGCGTCTCTCCATCTCAGCATTCTAGCCGATTTTAAACTGGAAGAAAGTCTAAAACGAGTTGCTGGATCTAGTCAGAAGTGGCATATATGTAGTGTAAGAAGCAGGATAAAGCTAACAAACACAAACACCATGCGAAAATCTTGGGTTGTTCCAGATAGGAATTCTGAAAAGCCTAGCCATCGGCCACCGTGGGAATCAAAGTTCAGAAGTTCAGACGATACCGCGTAGCGAGGTTTTAGTAGTGCTGCATAATTTAATGGACCCCTTCTACAACGCACAAACACATTATAGAATTCAAAAGGAAGAGTTCGTAAATATTATAATGTTACTCAAAGTGACTATGTATCTGTTAATGGAGGTATATTGGAATATATGAGCTTGCTTTACAAAGAATTGAGACTACGACATGAGAATTTGCCTGTATGCCTGGTTTCAGTAATATGATCATTTCTATAACCATGGTTTGTACCAGGAACTCAAAATTGGGTTCAATTCATCAAGACTCTTTACAAATTAGTCAGTACTTACAGTTTCTCTAGCTGGATCCTTCTCACAGCTAGTACGATACTGATCTGTTAAACTATATGTAAAGTACCAAAGGAGTTAATCGAAGAAAAATTTAATTCAACTTGAAGGGTACGTAATGATAAGGGCTACCAAAATCCAACATACTCACTTGAAAGGGTACTAATTGGATATTATTGTGTATACTATAACGGCAATGAATTTATAAAAGGCCACAGGTAATTAAATTGTCATGATGAACTCAAAATCTGAATCAATGAGATCTCAAACAACAGCTCGATTTAACTCAAGTCTAACTTCTCACTTGCCAATTTTTAAACGCATCATAATTTAATTGTGTGAACTGGCACATCACAGCTTATAGTTATTGACTAATCAATTTAGGCCAAACAGTTGGCACAATGGTAGTAGCTTTTGCTAGTCCAGCCTATTCGTTCAAGCTTAAATATCCCGGAGAAATTCATGCATTGATCATACCGCGTATTTTTGCGATGCACCAAGCTCCAGACTCTGGACCAAAATATATGTGATATGTGAAGATCAATGGGCAATCAAGTTATAGAATTGCTTGTAATTTGCTGATAGCTTTACTTGTTTACGTGGGACATCAAAATAGAGAATCAATGTATCCTTTATATATTATTGCACAATTCAACGTATGATCCAGATTCATGTCGACGCAGCTAGCAACCTCCTTGAAGTTCAATATGTACTTTTGATTTGCCTTGAAACTAGTATATCATTTGAGTCTAATTTGAACATTTTCACGATCCACATCATACTAGTACTGATAAATCATGTAACATTAGACAAATATATAAGCCGGAGGTTTGATTTACATTGTTTAGTGCACTTTTTTCAACCGTGGGTTTTGGACCTTGGTCGAAAAGCAAGATCCAACTTCCAAGTCTTTTGCAGAAATCCTATTTGTTATAATTGTTATACCTAGATCAAAGTGTGTAGCGCTATAATCAGCTCGATACAAAAGTAGCGCATAAGGAGATATGAATTGACACAAATGAGCAAGCTTGGGAAGCTTGTAAGGCTAAGGTTTAAGGGGTTGAAAACTGGAAGAGAACAATAATCACTAATCACAGCTATAGCAGTGCATGTGCAAGTTGCAAGTACAGCAGCCCAAGATTACTTGATGATCATCAGCGACTCTCGGAAGGGAATTAAACATGCTAATCTCCAAAGCTGGTAGAGTGACGAGTTCCACTTTTAATTATAGCTGTCTCGGTATAGATGTGTCAATCAAGCTAGACTCAACAAGGAAAGATAAGCAGTTTCAATTTGTATTGATTTTAGCGTTTTGTTAAAATTTGATACACCAAGTTCATGTGTTTGGGATTGGTGCAGTTCATCGCAGCTGCAGGATTATAAGTACAATATTTTTGAGATTGACATTATGTCCATTAATCTCCATAATATATAACCTGGGAATTTAGCAGTCCTGTCAGCTTCCACCGGCGTTTTAACAACCGTTTCGAATTATATACTTACTATTTCACTAAAAAAGGACCCAAATGCCTAAATTGAAGCGGATAAGTGTTCGAAGGAAAAGCTAGAATGCTAAAAAGCTGCGTTTGACCATATGGAATGGATGTGGCAGGCGAACTTTACACCGGTCAAGCTGTAGAAGTGTTAAGAGGAAGCTACATGAGTAGATTGAGGATCCCAAGAAGCAACAACCGGAACAAAAATCATCAACATCGTTGGATACCGTGTCAGCTCGAAATCACTTATAATATATCTGTTTCTGAAGCCATATAGACAAATTCCTTTGCAATCAACTGATATGAGTGGTTTGACCAACTTGGAGTAGCTAGTGTTTTATGATTTTATTAGACATCTGATTTGTATATATGATAAATAGCACGGCCAAGCAAACTAGGTATAAATACGTGTATAAACAAGAAGCTTTACATATCCTACGACACAATTGAACATTGACTATATGTGCCTGATAAATCCAAAAAGGAACATCATTAACTTTTATCTTGTAGTTTGTAGTTCCGGTTTGACCCCGGTCAAACGTGTTTGAGAGTGTGCAGCTACTATAGCACATCTCTTATATGTCACCCTGTTGACGAGCATATCTGGCATCTCAAAAGTGAAACCCAGCTCATCACTAGCTTGATCTTCCTTAACTTGGAATATCAACATATTGAAGTTAGAGATTTGAGATCTACAGCTGAACCACTAAATGCATTATCTTGATCTGCAGAAAGTTGCATAATTGCCCAAAAAGGCTCAAGAGTCTGAAGAATTCAATTCGCGAAGGTATAGTTGTGATTGAAAATTGTACACTTTTCACACACTAGTATATGAAAGAGAGCGCATGAGTAAAATGGGACTCACAGGGACTCAGATCGAGGGGAAATGATCGATATAGACACCCATTGTTTTTTGTTGTCTCAGCGCCTGATAACGTCTAAGTTCAAGGGACCAGAGACCAGAGACATTCTGAATCCTGAATCATTATAGTAAAATTACATAATTTACAGAATGATACCACAACAGTGAATATGCCTTTTATTATATTCTATGGTAGTTTTTGAATTTGATTCTCTGTAAATTGGATCTCATTGTTATTTGAGCTGAATTCTAGACCTGGTGAAATGTTGCTAGATAGAACAACACTTCTTGGGCCCTTAATCTTTACAAATTCATCCTTGGTAAATTGATCCCACACCCATTTCAAGCTAAGTTTAACAGACTTCAGCACACTGTATGCAATATCTTTCAGCTCATTCTCACTTTTAACTTGTTGCGGTTGTGCATTCCCAGCGTCTTGGTATGAATTATCACCAAATTTTACCAATTCTGTAGCATCAGCTAATTCATCACCATTCACACTTAAAGCAACAACACTATCACGTCTCACTATAGTTTCTTCACCGGCTCCCAATTGTAAAGTATGAGCTTCCCCGGATATATTTAAGAAAATTTCACCACGCCCAGAAATATGGTTGTATCCAGATCTTATCAGCGTTGCAAGACCAGATTTCCATGGTGTTCTCTTTTGTGTCACATTCAATGCTATACCTCTATATGCTGCAAGGGCATCTCTAGGTAGAATGGCCCAATCTATTGTCCCATCTAATGACAATTTATTATTATTTGTTCCACTAATGAAAAGCTCAAAAGGTACTATACTTTCAAGTTTGCGATATTTGGAGTTTAACCCACCGTATATGATTGATTTCAAGAGGTTTTGATATGTTGTCTGTGAGTGGATTTTGGAGAAGGAAGATGTCTTGATACTCAAGATCTTGTTATGATAAATGGAAATTGGTGATGATGGTAATATAGGGATACGTGAAGTTTTTGTGAGTATCGGTTTGGCAGATTGACTGGCCTGTTGAAGTAGTGGCATCTGATATCTCATGCTGAAGATTGGTGATGAATATTAAAAAAGAGTCTCGGAAGACAAGCTGATCTGAGAGGTTCAATGTTTAGTAGATGTGGGCACTATTGAAGTATCTTCGAAGAACTCAATTTTTTGTACGACAAATAAAGTCGCGAGAATTTGATTCATTATGTAATCAAGATACTGGTTGAGAGTTGAGAGAGGCAACGAGTAAAGTGTTTCAATAATGCAATGTTACATTCAAATTGCGTACAAATTCGATAATCTCTACTAAAAATTCACAAATAAAATTCATTATCCCATTAAAAACAATCCCTTTAGGGGAGGTATAGTACATTTCCCAGCAAACAATATATAAATCAAAACACAAACCTTACTTCTCAACTTCATTCCTCAGCTCTTCTCCTCTTTTTCGTGGTAGTTGATGCTGTTGCCACAGGAGTTCCTTCGTTACTATCGTCTTCATCTTCATCCAGCTCGTTCTTTTTCTGTAGATGTCTCACGAATGTATGTGAACTTAAACTAAATATTCTGTCGTCATCGGTGAATACCAATTTCTTCTTGTTGATATTATTGGATGCGTTCAACTTATTCAGACTCTCAAATCCTCTAACAATATTGGAATTGTTGGTCTCAGACAAGTATACGGTTTCTTTTTGAAATATATCTTCCTCAATTTGTGTTATTTGTTTATCAAGCGATTTTTTCTTCAAGATGGCCTGCTGTAGCTGTTTCTTTAGCTTTTCGTACTCTTTTAGGCTGTCAGAGGACATGTTATATGTATCGATCTCGTTCGGATAGTAAGGCTCAGCTCTTCTTCTATAGAGATATGCGCTAATTCTCTCCAAAATGTTGTAGTTTGGTTTGTTTTGCAAAAGTCAACTTTGCAAAATTCGCGAATTGTTGATTTTCGTGAAAATTCAAGCTGTTCAAAAAATCGAAAACAAAGGTTGTTTAGATCCAAGCGCACCAGCCAAAATTAATACAAACGCACTTCATTACTTGTTGAACGGCTATCCACAATGAGCTTCACGCCGGAAATAACATCAATCGTGATAGAGAGCGGCTCGAATCTGACCAGAGCTGGCTTCTCGACAGAAACATTACCATCGCTCGAGTTTCCAACCGCGTACTCTACAGAGGAAGTACCAGGCTCTGATACACCAAAATACCTATTTGGCGATCAAATTAAACCTGAACATGAGGTACTCACCATTGTTAAAGAAGGTGTCGTCTATAATTGGGACGCCTTGGAGCAGTCATGGGCTTACATTTTCGAAGCTTTAAGAGTCAATCCAAATGAATTCCCATTAATTTTAACTGAAGAGCTATGGAATAACAAGAAGAACAGAGTAAAACTTACAGAATTAGCATTTGAGAAATTTGATGTTCCAGTGCTCACTATCTTGAAATCGCCAATTGCCATCACATACGGACTAGGAAGATCCACCTCGTTGGTGGTTGACATTGGTAGCTCAAGAGCGAGTGTCACTCCAATTCTTGATGGTACAATCTTATACAAGGGTGCTGCTCACTCTAAATTTGCTGGTGACTTCTTGAACTTACACACACTGAAATATTTAGAGAACTTTACAAATTTTGATTATGTAAAGGGATCTGAATCATACAAGATTTTCCAAACAAATAATTTGTTAACAGATTTCAAATCCACCGTCAACTCGGTATCAAACTACCCAATTGTTAACTCTAATGCTGATTTCCAAATAAGTCCAAGAAACTATCAATTACCTGATGGACAGAGTATTGAGATCCGTAAGGAACAAGTCTTGCTATCAGAACCGTTATTCCATCCCTTATCATATCCAATTCCTGGAGTAGAGTTACCAAAGGATTCAATAGGGTTGACAGACTTGATTTTAAGTGCACTGAAGAAATTAGATGTGACACAAGATATCTATGCAAATTTGCTAAACAATATAATATTAACAGGTGGTACATCTTTATTACCAGGTCTTGAAAACAGATTGATCAGTGACTTATCCAGATTCCTAACAACTTTCAGTGTACAAAGTTTTTCGAATCCAATCTTGGCTGAAAGAACATCTGCTGCTTGGATCGGTGCTAGTGTTTTGGCTAGTATGAACAGTTTTGAGAACCAGTACATATCAAACCAGGAGTGGAAGGAACAAGGAGAGGCTATTGTGAATGAGAAATACAAATAGATCATCGTTTCAAGCAGATTGTGTACTAGAACAAATGTAATAATACGAAAATCAAGTCAAACTATGTAGAAGTTATATCTTCGTTATCCACTTGAACTGTCCGGTTTGCAGCCCGGTGGATTTTGACTCAATAGTACCGGCCAAAAAAAAAAAGTTCATCAGCTATCAATTTGGAAGACGCATCAAAGACATTTATCTTCTTAAGCTCTCTTTTGCTTTATGATAAGGAGATTTCTGACTAGTATTCCATTCAGAAGAGCAATGTCAACCAATCCACAAGAGAACGTCCTAGCTACTGCTGAAGCTACTGCTTCTAATGCTGCTAAAACTGCCAAACAATCTTCTAAAAAGAAGGACAGTAAATTACAATTCCAATTGAAAACACCAAAAGGTACCAAGGATTGGGCTGATAAAGATATGGTAATCAGAGAAGCCATTTTCACCTCTTTATCTGATCTTTTCAAACGTCATGGTGGTGTTACCATTGATACACCAGTTTTCGAATTACGTGAAATTTTAGCTGGTAAATACGGTGAAGATTCCAAATTGATCTATAATTTACAAGATCAAGGTGGTGAATTAACCTCTTTACGTTATGATTTGACTGTTCCATTTGCAAGATATGTTGCTATGAACAATATTCAAAACATCAAGAGATATCATATCGCTAAAGTTTATCGTCGTGATCAACCTGCCATGACTAAAGGTCGTATGAGAGAATTTTACCAATGTGATTTCGATGTTGCAGGTTCATATGATATGATGGTTCCAGATGCTGAAATCTTGGCTATTGTTGTTGAAGGTCTTACCGGATTGGGTATCACTGAGTTTAAAGTCAAAATAAATCATAGAAAAATTCTTGATGGTCTTTTCCAAGTTTGTGGTGTTAAAGATGAAGATATTAGAAAAATCTCTAGTGCTGTCGATAAATTAGATAAGACTCCATGGGAAGTTGTCAAGAAGGAAATGGTTGAAGAAAAGGGCCAAACTGAAGAGACCGTTGATAAGATTGGTGAATATGTTAAATTAAAAGGTTCATTAAGTGAAATTTTGGAAACCTTGAAACAAAGTGAAGCTTTATTAGCTAATGAAACTGCCAAGCAAGGTATTGATGAAATGAGTCAATTGTTGACCTATGTTCAAGCTTTCGAAATTGAAAAATTTGTTTCATTTGATTTATCTTTAGCTAGAGGTTTAGATTATTATACCGGTTTAATCTATGAAGCTGTTACCTCTGCTTCTGCTCCACCAACAAACGCATCAGAATTAAAGAAACAAAAAAAATCAGAAGATGAAGATGCTTCAGAATACGTTGGTGTTGGTTCTATTGCTGGTGGTGGTAGATACGATAACTTGGTTAACATGTTTGCTACAGCTAACGGTAAAAAAAATCAATCTATTCCATGTGTGGGTATCTCTTTTGGTATTGAAAGAATTTTCTCATTGATCAAATTACGTGAAGCTCAAAAGCAAGATCTTAACATCAAACCAAGTGCTACACAAGTCTTTGTCATGGCTTTCGGTGGTGGTGCTGATTGGAAAGGTTATTTACCAGAACGTATGGCCATTGCTAAACAACTATGGTCCCAAGGTATTGAAACTGAGTACGTTTATAAAGCTAAGGCTAATCCAAGAAAACAATTCGAAGCTGCTGAAAAATCAGGTGCTCCAGTTGCCGTTATCTTGGGTAAAGAAGAATATCTAGAAGGCAAAGTTAGAGTGAAAAGATTAGGTCCTGAATTTGCTAATGATGATGGTGTATTAATTTCAATTGGTGATGTTGTCGCTAAAGTTGAAGAAAAATTACAGGAAGCTAAAGGTGGTGCTGGTGTTGATGAAGTTACTCGTTTACTTAAAGGTTTGTAGATAAATGATTATTAGAAATTTAGTGTATAGTGGATAAAGAATTTGAATATCTACAAAAAAAATTGTTGTAATAGTCAATCATAAGTCGTGTGTTAATTTATATCAAGTTCTAGGATTTTTCACCAATGGCCAGAAGCTTGTGCTTCGCCACCATCAACCCAGTTCCCTGCGAGACCCAACTTGGTCTTTTTATTCACATGTTCATCTTCATTAACATCCATTGATGTCTTATACCTACTATTCAACATACCAGAAGACAAAATTTTTTGACCCCATTTCCCAGCAGCAGGATCTCCTGTTTCATCTCTACATTGTTTCAAAAATGGGATCAGTGAAGTACCACCTGTACCCTTTTGTTCAGTCTTTTCAGCACTTTTGGAAATACCTGATCTGAGTGTATTTGAAGAGCCTGCTTTTTTGTATAGTTTGGCTTGTAGGATGATATATCTGGTGACAATTTGAATGTGCTTATCTCTGAAAGCCTTTAGCATGGCAAGACAAGCATCGTATGATAATGTTAACTCCTGGTCATTGGCTTCCACAACATATTCTCTGATATTGGCGACTTGTGCAAGATGGTCCAAGAATCTTTGATGTGGGCCAGGCATATAGGTCTTCATTTCATTCATAAAATTATTAGATCCAGATATTGAGGATATTGATTTTGAAGATGATGGTTCCCTTTTTTCACCAGTTGGAAAATGTTCCACGCCGAGCATGATATCGATTGTTTGGATCAAAGAAGATTGTGCATTGGATCCACCAGCGTAACTTCTGAAAACTTCTTCGCTCCCATATTTCAACCCATCAGGTAATCCAGCATCTTTCATGTTTTTCCATCCGGATAAGTAAGGCCTTATTCTATAGTAAAAAGTATGAGGATCACACATTTCCTCCATTCTCATCAAGACGGAGCCTAATTTATCTATAGACTCCGCCAATTTTTGTAAATTTGCAATGACTTTCTCCTTATTCCCTTCTCTGACAGCCTTAATAGCATCTAGACCATCAGTGATACAGTGTGCACCTTTGTATTCAAAATAGACGCTGACCAAGTAAAACCAGCTTTCATCAATAGACCCTGTGTATGTGTTGATTGTAGTTAGATTATCCAAGTCCCATTCTTCCCCGTCTTCTAGCGGTAATATTGGTCTAAAATTCCATAGAATCAATCCAGAATATGTTGCCAGCGGTGGGAGTTCTAATATTTTTGATACTTCTAGCAAAGGCACAGCAAGTGCTTTTGGTAGCGTGTCAGTAGGAACATCAATGTTCCAAACATAAGCATGAGTAAGGAAACTCAATACAGAGTAGGCTCTTCTGAGTTCTCTCTTGTTATCCCTGATTTTGTCAATACTGAGCACTGGCAGCTTCTCCACCAGTCCTCTTATCTTCTTTGTCAAAATTAAAGACGGTAGCACCTCAGCTAGTCTTTCCCATGGGGCAAAGTATTTTGATGTTAATCTGGACAAAGGTAGCTCCTCCGGTAAGAACCCAGTTTTTGGCGAGACTTCGTAGTCTTTGAGATTTGGAAGGTCCATCATCGTTTATATCCTTCTCACGACTTATTATCACTAAAGAGCACTTCTTTTCTAGTATTTTTGGTGAAAAAACTGTTGTTATAGGTTTAGTAATGACATTTAACATCCCGTCAAAGCCATAATAAAAAAAACACATGATCTTTTGAGTGAGTTTTTCGGTATACGCAGCAGTGTAACTTCAAGAGAATTATATAGTGAGGTTTGAGACTTCAATCGATCAAAATGGAAATATAAATTGTAACAAAAGGGTGCTAACGATTCAGGAGATGCCCTTTGCTCCAAATGTACCCAAACGAGACCATATATAGTCAACTCGACAATATATCTTTGGTTATGTGCCCCTATCGAGTTTTCCGAGATGATTTGATGATTGATGTTAGATACCGGACTTGTACACTAAGCTTGCACAGATTGTGAGAATAGCGCCCAGTGTCGAGATGGGTAAGATTGCGAGAGCGTATGGCTGGGAAGACGGCTCTGCGCAGAGGTTCTTGACCATCAATCCGTTGGCGGACGAGGTCTCGTTGTACCAGACTGAGAAGAAGACTGTGAGTTTGAGTGTCTGTTGTTGATGTTATTTATACTAACAAAGCGCACTTCAGGCCGAAAACGAAGGTATCGTGAAAGTGCTCACTCGAAAGGGGTTTGATGGGGTGCGATGCAGCGACTATTCACCATCAGTGGTTGGGCTGGTCAGTATTGGTCAGAATGACGGGACAGTTAAGGTGTTTGACATACTATCGCAAAACTCTGCAACTACCTCCATCAGACAGAAGAGCGCTTGTAATACACTTTCGTTCAACACACAGGGGCTTTTGGCTGCCGGTTTTGATAAGTCCTCCAAACAGGAAAACGCATTACATCTATACAATGTTAACCAGTACTCCACGGCAAACAATCAAGAGATTTCATACCCAACCTTATCTTACATCAACAATGAATCAATTGTATCAACGATCTTCTACAATGAAACAAATTTATTGGTTGGGAGCTCCAAGTCTTTGAGGGACATTGACATACGTGCACCATCACCTGTATTCCAAATCACCTCGAAAACTACAAATGGTATTTCACAGGATCCTTATAACCAATATCTATTCAGTGCTTTTGCCGATGATGGGACATTGGCCATATATGATAGACGTAAACTAGGAAACAGTAACTCTGAACCAGCGTTGATCTTTAATAAATTATTGGGTGATACCACTAGAAGAAATAATAACTCTTGCTTCAGATATTCCAATAGTCGAAGAGGTGAGTTTGCTACATCACACGCTGGTGAGTTGATAAGGAGATGGAAAACTGGTGTATCCCCTGGATCTAAATTTGACTCAATATTTGTATCCAGTGTTTCTGATGTTAAGACCAAGTATGATCGTGTGATTTCGTTTGATTATAGTAATGATGAAAATGCAGAATCCATAAATTTGGTTTGTATGAGACAGTCTGGTTCAGTGTTCAAAATGCCTGTCGTGGAGAGTCAAACATCAGTTAAATTTAATTCTTTTAATGATTTAATGTTCTCAGGTGCTAATGGTACTTTTATGGAAGAGTTCGATGTAACTGGAATCATAGATATGGAAAAGATGAAGATTCAAGATACAACTCAACCTTTCAACGATTTTGATGAGGATCATGTTAGTGATGATTCACATCTTGACGAAGATAATATGGAAAACGAAGAGGAAGATATTGAACTTGATCAATTCTTCACCCCACAGGAAGTCTTGGAAAATGACATCAATGTTCGTATGAGAAGAAGAGCGTTTCTGGGATATGGAACTGACTGCATAAAAAATATTGATACAATTGAAAATCTGAAATCCGTTGACAATAACTTGTACTTGAGAAGCACATGGAAGTGGTTAGATATAGCAAGAAATTCTGCTGATACTGGCCTAATGACTTCTGGAGACTTGGACCTCGCTTATGAGGGTATTCTGGGAATCTGGAAGGGGATTGAAGGTATTCAAAGGCAGAATCGTTATAATGATAATGTCATTAAGGAAAATGTATTTGAGCAACGAATCTCACAGATATTGAATACTAGAGGTTCAAAATCAATTAAGATAGTGAAAAGTAATAAAGAACCACAAAGAAGACTATGTATGATTGTGGCAGGCTGGTACTTTGGACCTGAAGAATTAGAACAGATATATACAAAACTGACCAAAGCAGGTCACTTTTCTAAAGCTGCTGCATGGGCAGTATTCACAGGTAACGTCTCAAAAGCTGTTAATATACTCTCATCATCCAAAAGCGGGAAATTGAGATTAATCGCAACAGCTATATCTGGTTATTTGGTTCAGCAGAAAACTTCACACAATACACTATGGAAGGATCAATGTCGTAGTATGGCATCTGAATTGGAAGACCCTTATCTTAGAGCTATATTTGCTTATATATCAGACAATGACTGGTGGGATGTTTTGGATGAAAGCTCTTTACCTTTAAGGGAAAGACTAGGGATTGCATTGAGATGTCTACCTGATAAAGATTTAACTTTATATTTGAACAAGGTTGCCCAAAAATATGTATCTAGAGGTGAGCTTGAAGGTTTGATTTTAACAGGTATCACACCACTGGGGATAAACCTCTTACAATCATATGTTGATAGAACAAGTGATGTACAAACTGCTGCGTTGATTACAAGTTTTGGATGCCCAAGATATTTCAAAGATGAAAGAGCTGAAGATTGGTTGGAATGTTATCGAAGATTACTCAATAGCTGGGGAATGTTTAGCACAAGGGCCAAGTTTGATGTTGCAAGAACAAAATTATCAAGAAGTAATAATGGTCAGAAACAATTGAAAATCACATCTTCACAAGTTCATCTTCAATGTATCAGATGCAACAAGAACATATCCAAATCAGTCAAACCATCTAAAAGATTACCTTCAACAAAACAGGTCAAGAAAAATTTATCTTCATGTCCTCATTGTGGAGCCGCACTTCCGAGATGTGCCATATGTCTATTGTCTTTAGGTAAACCAGTACCACAAAATGTCACTCTAGATTCA
This sequence comes from Hansenula lynferdii, assembly GCA_030582155.1. Classification (NCBI taxonomy): domain Eukaryota; kingdom Fungi; phylum Ascomycota; class Saccharomycetes; order Phaffomycetales; family Wickerhamomycetaceae; genus Hansenula; species Hansenula lynferdii. The sequence goes on along the minus strand of JAKTWT010000054.1, from coordinate 87,464 downwards.
CAGCCAGACGAAACCAGAGTCAAGGAATTTAAAGAATGGCCAAGTTTCTGCTTAACTTGTAATCATGGGATGCACGCAGGCCATGCAGAAGAATGGTTTTCAAAGAGTAACATTTGTCCAGTTCCAGGGTGCTCATGCCAATGTAACAATAAGTAATAAACGTTTAATCACATGCCTATTGTTGTAAGCAAACGACGGCTCCTGTGTAAATTCCATGTTTCTGCCCACAAACGCCTCACGGTCACGTGCCAGATCTAGATGCTGATCGTTTTTTTTTTTTTTCGCTGTTCTTGTCGCTCTCCTGCCTTTGACGAAAAAAGCTGAGTTTGATCTTTTTTGTTTACTTTATCAGCGGATCAGAACCACAATCAGGATTCAGCTACATTTTAATTTAAGGCACACCAGAACAAACAAAGCGGAACCATTGAAATACAAAGGTTTTACACTAGGAGTTCTTTTGCTGCTACTCACACTCAAACACAAAAGTCCGATCGGTGAAGCATTTGATATCCTTTCGCTTTACGCTAGTTTTGCATTAAACTCGATCACTAGCACAAGTCTCTCCTTTCAAACGTTTACAACGACTTGAACAAAAAAGAGCAGATTCAGCGGCGCCAATCCCGTTTGAACTACACTAAGGGAGTATTGGATCAGTATAAGCGGCTGATTGTTGTCATCCAAGAGCATTTATCACGCTCATTAATACCGTGTTTCAAGTCAAAGCGCTGTCAAATTCGTTTTCGTACCAGTTTTTTTTTTAGCCCTTAAGATCATTTGATCGCTCAAGAATTTCAACACATCAATATTCAGTGAGATCCTTTGATTAGCAATGTCTGACGCTGTATCTGAAGAGATCAAGAAGAAGATCTTAAGAGAAAGAAACATCATTACTGGTGCTTCAAACTTGAAGAAGAAAACTTCAAATGCGGCTGTGATACAAAAATGTAACACAAACATACAAGAAGCACAACAAAATATCGATTATTTGAATGAAACATTGAATCAATTAACCTTTGCATCTGAAAATAATGAGCAGCCAAATGGCCCTGATCAATCTTCACAATCAACTCTGACTGAAAATAATAATGGCGGGGGTGCTAAGAAAGCTTCAGCAGACGCAGGAAATTACTCAAGATTAGACCTTATCAAATATGATTGTCCCTCTCTAGGTCAACGTATACAGTTTATGATTAATCAATTGAATACAAAACTAAAGGTTGAACAAAAGTATTACGAGGCAAATGAGAAATTGTCCAAGATCTATCAATTAGATGGTGACCGTCGCATCAGTTCAGTTGCTGAGGATGGTAGAGTTCAAAGTAACCATAAAATTCAATTATTGAAGAAGTCATTGAAAAGATATGAAGATATACATGTTAACTTAGATCAACTGTCGCAAGAGACTGATCCTATGAATAATGTTAAGTTTAGAAGAAAACCACTAGGTGGTACTTTAACAATCGGTATCAGTTCAATTAGAGACGTTGATCATATTGCATCACCAATGTTCTCAAGAAAAACTGAATCCTACATATCGATCAAAGTTGATGATGATGAAAAGGCAAAGACTAAAGGTAGTCGTAATGATAGATGGAGTGAGGAGTTCAATATCCATGTTGATAAGGGGAACGAAGTCGAGATCACAGTTTATGACAAAATTGGAAATCAACATGTTCCTGTTGCTATTGCTTGGTTTTTAATCTCTGATATTGCTGAAGAAATTCGTAAGAAAAAAGTTGGTCAATCGGGTGTTGGCTGGGTCAGTGCCTCTAGAATTCAAAATGGTAGAAGGATTCCCAATCCAAATGTTTCAAATGACAATTTTACACTTAATGAAAGGGATTCTAACAATGATAATCACAACATCAACCAGGAATCTAAAGAACCAATAAGAAGTAGCTCTTGGTATATCCTTGAACCATCTGGTCAAATTCTGCTTACTATCGGGTTCAGCAAATCAACAACACCAAACAAAAAGACACTGCTTGGTGGGCTTCATCGTCATGGTGCTATCAGAAAGAGAGATGAAGAAGTATATGAACAGCATGGACATCAGTTTGTGCAAAAGCAATTCTACTCAATCATGCGTTGTGCTCTTTGTGGTGAATTTCTTCCTTATAATGGTTATCAATGTCAAGATTGTAAATTTTTGTGTCACAAGAAATGTTATCAAAAGGTTATTACCAAGTGTATTTCCAAATCCAGTACAGACACTGATCCTGATGAACTAAAATTAAATCATCGTATTCCACATAGATTTGAACATGTATCAAATCGTGGTACAAATTGGTGTTGTCACTGTGGTAATATTTTGCCATGGGGAAGAAAGAATGTTCTCAAATGTGGTGAATGTGATACAATGTGTCATACACAGTGTTCACACCTAGTTCCTGACTTCTGTGGGATGACTATGGAGACTGCAAACAAGATCTTAAGTACTATTAAATCAACAGAAGGTACAAGAAAGAAACACGTTCAGTCATATGAAAGTGATCATTCTGCAAATACAACAGCAGTGAATACACTGAACAGTGTTAATGAACAACCAGCAGCACCACCACTTTCAACTGTTGCCTCATCTTTGGATCCTGGGAAAATCAAGTTACCAGCACTTCCTCCAAGCGCTGGCTCCCAGCCAATCCCGGAGTACGATGTGAATTCTGAGTTACCAACACATTCTTTGAATCAAAAACAGCAATTGACTCCACAATCAGCTCAACGTCAAAGACGTCCACCACCTCCACCTGATGGTAACTACTCCAGATCCTCATCCACTCAGGGTCAGCCATCTCATGAAGATAGAGAAAATGAAAGACAAAAGGCTCTTTTTCAACAACAGATGGAATTCCAACGCCAAAGAGAAGCTGAGCTTTATGAAGAACAAAAGAAATTGGCAGAAGAACAAAGATACTATCAGGAACAACAACTATACATTGAACAACAGCACTTGGTTGAAGAGAAGAAACGTCAAGCTTTGGAAGAACAAAGTTCGCGCCAACAACAAGATCTATATGGTAAACAAGAATCTTACGATCATTCCAATAGACAGTCTGTTCATTCTGAAGTATCTGGCAAGGTTGACCCTAGACACTCTTTGGACTCTGATAGAAGTCATGATGGTCTGGCTACTATTCCATCACACCAAACTGACGTTGTTTCAAAATCTGAAAGACAACAATCACAAAAAGAAAAACGTCATAAACCGAAGGTTGGTCTTGATGATTTCAATTTCCTTGCTGTTTTAGGTAGGGGTAATTTTGGTAAAGTCATGCTCGGTAGATCATATCGTACCAAGAAATTGTGCGCTGTCAAAGTGTTGAAAAAAGACATGATTATTGAAAACGGCGAAATTGCGTCCATGCAAGCCGAAAAAGAGGTATTTTTGGTGGCTAATCGTGAACAGCACCCATTCTTGATCAACTTACATTGTTGTTTCCAAACCGCTAATAGAATTTATTTTGTTATGGAGTATGTCTCAGGTGGTGATTTGATGTGGCATGTACAAAAGGCCACATTTTCACAAAGAAGAGCTAAATTTTATGCAGCTGAGGTCTTACTAGCTCTCAAATATTTACATGAGAATGGTATTGTTTATCGTGATTTGAAATTGGACAACATTATGTTAAGCACTGATGGTCATATCAAGATTGCAGATTACGGTTTGTGTAAACTATCAATGTGGTACGGAAAAACAACAAATACCTTCTGTGGTACTCCAGAATTCATGGCACCAGAAATTTTGAGGGAACAACATTACACTAGAGCTGTTGATTGGTGGGCATTTGGTGTTTTGCTATATCAAATGTTATTAGGGAAGTCTCCGTTCAGGGGTGAAGATGAAGATGAGGTTTTCAACGCCATCTTAACTGATGAGCCTTTGTTCCCAATTCAAATGGCAAGTGAAGCTGTGGGTCTATTGGAATCATTACTAAATAAAGATCCTGATGAACGTCTTGGTTCGGGCCCAAGAGATGCTGAAGAAATCATGGAGCATGCATATTTCCGCAACATAAACTTTGATGACATCTTAAATATGAGAGTCCCTCCACCATACGTTCCAGAAGTCAAATCAGAAGATGATGTTACATTCTTTGATAAAGATTTCACCACAGAGGTTCCTCGTCTAACACCGGTGAATTCAGTTCTGGATACATCAACACAAGCCCAATTCCGTGGCTTCTCGTATGTTTCTGACATCTCTGGGCTATGATTACGATAGTGATGGACATTGATTCTGATGCTTCAATTTGAAGCTGATATTGTTTTTATTTTGTTTTGTTTTTTCCTTTGTTATTCTACGATCTTATATCTTGAGATTGAACTAATAAAAGCTCATATAATGAAGCCTTTTCCAGGATTCAATCGCTGACTGAGCTCGTTCTTTAAAATTAATATAAGTTTTTAATTCATGTGATCAAGGCTGTACTACTTTTTCTCAAAAATTCGAGTTTTGGTTACATAGTAATTATGACCTACGTAATTTAATAGCTTTATTTTAAGATGTTCACTGCGAGTGTGTCCCGATGCAAAACCGATATAACTAGACACATTTCAATTTGGTGCGAATTAATAAAGATCATTTTGTTGATATTTACCAGCTTTGAATATAAAGTACGTAATATCCAAATATATTGATTGTTCAAAGACAACTTCAGCTCAACAGAATCATGTTCAAGAGCAGAAGACTCAAGAACGTCACTAATGCCATCAAAACCGTTGGGACAAACGATTTGTCTTCTGGCTTGAGCTCCAAATCATTCGCTTTAGATGATGTAGGTATAAATCTGACATCCATTGTTTTGGTGCTATTTCTAACTTTGAATTATTCTAGCTGAGTCGTTATGGTATGTCAGGTAAACCAGTGGGGATTGCATTTGATCCTGTGCAAAGTCTTTTGGCTATCTCAACGGATAGCGGTGAAATCCATGTTTATGGTCAACAACAAGTGGAGGTTGTGTTTCTCTTAAATAATGACATTTCAATACGTGATTTAAGATTTGTTAAAGGAATTTACCTTGTTGCTATTGATGATAAGGGAACTATAATGGTGTTCTCAATCTATTCGAAAAAGATGTTGTCATCGTATTCTCCACCAGGGAAAGTCACTGCATTCGAGACAGATCCGTCGATGGATTGGTTATTAATTGGTTTACAGAATGGGTCATTGATTGCATATGATATTGATCGAGGCATAATGACCCCTTTGAAAGTTGACAATTTACAAAAGCAAGTCCTGCCAAAAGAAAGACTCTCTCCAATTGTTTCTATCCAATGGAACCCAAGAGATATCGGTACAGTCTTGGTGGGTTATTCAAATTGCGCCATAATTTACTCGCTAGCTACTGGAGAACTACGTTTGAGTTTCCGCTACGAAGTCCCAAAGGGAGCACCTGGTGGTAACAACTTGCTCACATCAACTGTTAGATACCCAAGAGTGATACAAGCGTTATACCACCCAAATTCTTTGAACGTTCTCACAACACATGAAGACGGCTCGTTGGTATTTTGGGACGCTCTAACTGGTGAGCTTTTACATGCGCGTTCTTTGATTGATATCGATGTCAACCTTCCACAAGGCGCAAATGTCAAACAAGACGGTGATGTTAATACAGAGTTTCTAAAAGTAGCTTGGTTATGTGATGATAATCCAGATTCTACTGCTTTATTAATAGCAGGTGGTGATGGGCCAGCTCATGAGGGAATACACAATTTGAGTGTCATCAACTATGGGGTTGCTCCAAAATACTCAATCACGTCATATGAAAAAATGAGTCAGTACTATGCTAAACCAAAACAACAAAGATTCTTACCAGTACAAAATTCTGCTTCGGTCATTGATTTTATTTCACTCTCTACATCTTCTCCTTACTTTGCAGGAAATCACAACCCAAATTTTATCATTGTCTTGCTAGAATCTGGTGAAATAGAAACATTGGCCTATCCACAGGGTATTATGAACTACAAATCATCATTGTTCCCACAAAGTATGGCATGGGTACATCCACGAACAACATGTACAATTGCATGTCCTGTACCGAAGAAACAGTGGCTTGGTATGATTGGAAAGTCAAGCAAAAGGGATAATATATTGAAAGGTGGGTTACCAGTTAAAAAACCATTGAGAGCTAATGAAGTCAGAGCTGCACTTGCCACGGGGCATACAAATGGTTCTGTGAGAATCTGGGATGCTTCTCATGCAGAGCTGGATGACTCTTCAGTTATGGAAGTTGATGTTGCAGCAAGCTTGAACACAATATCTGGTGTTGCTATTGATGATATTTCATTTGCTGGTGAAACAGCGGAACTTGCAGTATCTACCTCAGGTGGTGATGTGGTTTTGTACAAGTTTGATATTAACAGACAGTATAATCCGAAAGTTGGTAATATTGAGCAAGGAATGCAAAGAATGTCTTTACAACAAGAGACAAAATTAATTGTCAACTTGTCACACAGAGCACCAAATATCAAGGAAGGTTTTTTACCAGTGGCTGCTATACATGCGAGACGAGGAAAAGTAACGGCATTGAAAAATAGTAATGTTGGATTTGTTGCAATGGCTTATGAGACTGGTGATTTGATTATTGTTGATAGAAGAGGACCTGCAGTGATTTATGAAGATGATATTACACAATTTTCACAATCGGGAAGCAAGCACATCACTGCTTTGGAATTCTCGATAATGGTATTTGGTGATGATGGATATTCCAGTATTTTGTTATTTGCTGGTACCAATAAAGGTGAACTTTTGACATTTAAGATCCTACCAGAATCATCAGGAAGATTTTCTGCACAAGTTGCTGATATTGTTCAATCAAACAACTATCCAATTACTCAAATATCACCATATAAGGCAGAAAATGGTCTTCCTGCATTTGCCACTTTTGATCAATTCCATCAGCTAGCGAATGGATTGATTGTCAACGGTGCCCTGGCGGTGACTTCCACATCAGATATAAGAATCGTCACTCCAGCAAGAGGCAAGCAAACGCATAAATTATTTAACATACCAATTGCCACTGCTGGGATTTCAGTCATTGCAGTGAAAATACCAAATGCACCAAAACCATATGGTGCTGTTTTCCAAGTAATTCTTCAAACAGGTGCCATCAAAATTTTATCATTACCAGAGCTCAAGGAAATCACAACTTTACAAGTACCTGCCAAGATTGACCCAAAATATGTACATTATAGTTCTGTTTTACCATCTGGGGATGCAGTGATACGTATTGGTGTATCTGAAGCATCTTTAGTTAATATAGCGGGCACTGGTATCACAGCTGCGCAGTTACCATCTGATACATTATACAATGAGAAGTTGAAAATTCCATACCGTCCTCAAGTTGGTGCCTTACAATGGGCAAAGGGTACAACACTTGTTAATTATAAAGATCTTGATTTGTTAATTGGAGGTGAAAAAAGACCTGTTGCTAAAAATCCTGAGTCTAATATTGCCAATGGTAATATCACGCTAACGGGGAATTCACAAAATAATAGTAATGAGCATTTATCAGGTGAAGATTTTTCATATAAGAAACCTACTAGAAAAAGAACTCAAGGTGGTTATGATCCTACAAGATCTGTTGTTAGAGCGTTCCAAAATTCCTATGAAAGTGCAGAGGAAGGGTTTAATGAGTATGCCAATAATGCGTCTCAAGGTATGAATGAAGCTGTTGGTGATGCAAAGAATGACTTGATGAAATCTCTATTGAAATCAAAATTTGGATTTTAGTATATATAATAGATCTACAAAAGTAACCATGCCAAATTTGAAAATCATTTATACATGTATATTGAATTTATCAATCAAGATCCAAATCGTCGTAGTTGATATCATCCTCATTATCACTATGAGCTGGTTGATTTGGTTGTTGAGAATTACCAGGCTGTTGTTGTGGATTTGTCTCACCTGCACCAGAGACAACGGAAATTGATACATTCCCCTGAGGATCAAAACCTTGCGATTGATTATAGGCATTGACCCCATTGGCCACAATGTTTGTCACTTGTCCTCTAAATGCTTCAGGTATGGCATTTTGTAGCATAGTAGCTATATGCTGAGGTAATTGGAAAGCTCCTGCTGGTTGTTGTGGTCCTGATCTTTCCGCTGGAGGTGGATTATTTTGTCCAATAATTCCATTCAATGCACTTGATATCACTTGTGGAGTTTGAGGTCCTTGTTGTCCTGCATTTTGGCCTTGATTCTGATTTTGACCGGTGGAATTATCAAACATGGTGAATGACCCATTTTGATCCACTCCAAACATCTGCACAACACTGTGTCCTGGAGTATCATTACCACTTGTATTGTTGCTGTTGTTGTTATTGTTGTTGTTGTTGTTGTTGTTATTGTCATTGTTAACGGGGACTCTTGGTCCAGTGAAATGTTCAAAGATATTGGCAGCTGTTGGGACATTTCTAGATCTATTTTCAGAATGTTGTGTATTTCTTTCACCAAACTCTTGATTTCTATCAATTATGCTCTGCACTGGTGATGTATGTTTCTCAATGAGCTCATCAGAGATATGATCAGATTTGGCCCTTGCCTTTGCTTGTTTCAAAGAGTTGATGATTCTTTGAATGTATGGTTTAACTCTGTTGTTTTCATGGGCAAGCTTTATTGATTTACAATAAGCTTCAATTGATTCCAAAGTTTTTCCAACGGTTAAATAAATAAAGCCTATTCTTGTCCATGCAGTTTCATATTCTGGATTCAACTCCAATGCCTTTTTCAAATCTTCAATTGCCCTAGTTGGGTCTCTGACATCTGAGAACGCAGCAGCTCTGTTGGAATAAAGAACAAAATTTTTAGGGTCAATAGCAATGGCTTCTGAATATTTTAGAACTGCTGCTGGATAGTGTTTAGATCTTGATAATTCATTACCGGCTTTTCTCAATTCCATTGATTTCTGAACTTCTATAAGCCTGGTTCGTTTCACCCCAACAAATATGATCTCATGTTTTTTCAAAACATCTTCTAAGTCGTCATCACTCACTCCAAAGGCCGACCCTTCCAAAAACTCGGTATATCTTCTCAATATCTCCTCTGCTAATTCCAACGTGCGGAATTGGAATGGTCTGTAAAAAGATTTCAACTGCAACAGAAAGAGACCCAGATAAGCACTCATCTTCCAGTTCACATCATATCCATTGTTGAAATAGTCTTCTTGAAATATAGTTCTGATCTGGGGCTCCTCTGGGTCCACGTAAATAGCCTTATCTTGCGTGTGAGCATAGTAGGCCTCTGAAAGCATCCTCATGTAGTCATCGTCCACTAAATACGAGTTCACATCACCATCAACACCAACATATGTCGAGCTCAGCGTTTTCAATAGATCCACAGCGCTATCCAGCGTCTCCAGGTGGGATTCCCGTAGTTCTAGATGGATATCCTTGATGGCAAACTCTTTGAATCTCCTGATGTACTCGCTGACACCCCTCAGAAGACCATGTTTCACGTCTCGCTTGTTCATGCTTCTTTCTGTATCGTGGTTTACTGACATTGCTGAGTGGAATTGTATAGTCAATTAATGTCTTTTTGTTGATTTTGTTTTGTATCAAAAGATATATAAGAAGGCGTCTAATTGTTTAATTCTGCCAATTCAGTTTCCGAAAGGCGAAAAATACAACTTTGATGATCTGCTACAATTAGAAGCCAATTATTCCATACTTTAAACGATAAAACAAAAGAACAAAATGAGCTTTTGGAACGCAAACGGGGCTGATTCGTTCCCAGAGTCGCCAGCCGTGCCGTCGCTCTCGAGAGAGGTCTGTTTGAGCCCAAGAGGCCTGCGCTCGTTTCTCAAGCTGTCGAGGGCAAACACAGACGATGTGGTGAAGCAACGGTTGAACTCGCTGCTGAACGATGCTTCACATCCTAGAGATCAGATATGCAAGAATTTCGCTGAAGAGGTGATGTATAAGAGCTGGAAGGACAGGCTCACTGCTATTGAGTACTGCGAGGGCCAAGGTGCTGAGCTGGCGAAGGAGATTGATTCAAACCAAGAAGCCGAACTGCAAGACAAATATGTTGACCCAAGAATCGATCCATACGCCGCTGGAGAGTTCCAAGAACTGAAGAACTCCAAGTATAGACAGCTAAGTGAGCTACAAAATTGGGTAAAGAATGAGAAACTTATCGAGGATATCGTGCAAACTAGAAGCAACGGAATACTAAGTGATGTCTGTGTAACATCTCGCTGGGCAAAGGAGTTCCAAAATTGGAGTGCTGCTCAAAAATAGCTTCATGATCCAGCTACAAGTATGTAAATAGTCTCTAGTGTTCATTATTATGCATGTCGTGTATATAGTTTTTTCGGATTAAATGTAGTTCATTATTTATCATCAATATCACTCAGGTCTTCCTCTTCCATTGCTGTCAGGCCTTTATAAGGAGCTTCCTCAATTTCCATCCCGTCCAATTTGAACTCTGATTGGAACTCTATATGGTCAAATTCGTTCAAAGACTCTAGATCCGGTTCGATATCTCTTGAAATACGACGGATAGCCTTAAGTAAAACTGGAGTATTTAATCTTTCCACCTCATGGAAAAGATCACTTAAATCTTTCAAAAATTCCTCAAGTGATTGATAAAATCTTGTTGAACTCTTCTGATTGATCTTGGAAAGATTTGGTGAATCAGTGTTCAACTCTAACAAAAATCTTGATGAATCAATCTGATTGATTTTGCTCAACAACTGTTGAATCAATTTATTATGAGGAAAATATGCCAATGTGATCTCCTCTTCCAATGATTCTAAAAGTTCCACTTTCATCTGTTCTCTTTGTTCAACACTTTTTGAAAGATCTTGTAATGAATCAATATCTTTTAATAAAGTTTCACAAAATTCTAATTTTGGTACCAACTCCTCTGGATTACCACTTGTATAACTTGTTGGATCGGTTCTTCTCACTAATGGTGCACCTCTTTTCATTTCTCTCTTCATACACCAATATTTAACAAACTGTTGAGCAATATTATCTGCACTTTGTACTTTAACCTTGGTTAAAAACAACGCCAACACTTTGATGAAATAGTTTGGAGGTATTGGAGTTCCTCTTGAAGTTTTCCATTTCTTAACATCTTCACGTTTCTTCTGTTCTAATTTAGCTGTACTAAATACTTGATTTTGACTCAACACCTCATAATAATGTCTAGTCTTTTCAATCCCACTCTTCACATCAACTTCTTCATTATAACCATGTGGTGAATGTTTATGACAATACGAATGCATAGATGATTTATCCAACACGGCACCTTGTACGCCTTTTTTCATCTCCATAAAGAGTCCTGCTCTTCTTGCGCATGTTGGATGGAAAGCTGTAAAGCAATTTCTATTGGCACATTGTATACATGCACCCATTTTTTGTTTACATATATAACAATTCAATTTCCATCTCCCCTTGGGTATAGCATCAAACCCTTCAACGGGTTCCATATGACCTGCACTTGCAAACCAAAGTTCAGGAATCCATAATGCACAAAGAACATGACTCCAAAGTCCATTATCTGTTTGTTTAAAAGCACCTGTTGTAGATGGACAAAATAAACATTTTGTCTTTCTCTTTTTAGAAATCATACAACGACGACATAACCATTGACCTTCAGGAATGAAAATAACACCATAACAATCTTGATGTACCGCTATATCACAACCATCACAAAATATAATGGCATTTGAATTATCACATTCAGATTCATTACAAACTGCACATCTTTGATCTTCTTCTGGTGAAAATCCAATTCCGTCATCTGCACCATACAAATTGGTATGATTTATAGCTGCACTTGTCTTTAAACTTAATTCTGATTGTGATGAATAGGTTTTCCGAATCTTTGGTGGGATTTTTTTTTCAAGATAATACCATTCATTTTCTAATATTGTTATCGAAATTTCAAAAATTTCATGTGTTATTGGTTTATTAGATCCGCTATTTGCATTAATATAGGTTAAAAAGAAATTATCCTGTTCATCCATATCATAAGTTGATTTGAAATTAATTTGATTCTGAGATATATTTTCGAAAAATTGATTATTTTGTTCCCTTTTAGCAAAATAATCATTCTCTCTGATATACGTATCATGAATCTGTGACATTGAGTGTTCTTTGTACCCAAGTTTGATGATGTTTTTAGGAATCTTACTCACATCACTGGGCAATATCTCTTTGGGTATCTGTTTAAACTCTGGTTTCTTTAAGCCCTGGATGCGATAAGTTGTTGATTTCACTGGGCCATTGGGCTCGTGATTTATAAAGACAGATAGTTTGTCATTCTCTTGCAAATCAGGATAGAAATCTTTGAAATGGCGTTCTTCTCTTGGTTTTGATGGATCATGAAGAAGCGGTTTATTATTCTGTGGAGTAATAATGTTATTAGTATGACTCGTGTGAACAGAGCGTTCTATTGGTTGAGATCCGGTTCTGGCCTTCCGCTGGTTCAGCAATATAGATCTCGCATTGGCCTTGCGACGAGTTCTTCCCGAGTTGCTCATTAAGGCCAGCTTTTTCTGTACCTAATTGCCTTTTGTCTTCAAGGATTCACAGCTATAAATATATTCACGTCTATTGTTTTGACATTTTTTACGCGCTTCCAATTGAAATTATTAAAATATGGTGTGTCGCTAACCAACCGTATAAACTACAATTGACTTGTTAATAAATCGTTCAAATCGTGATCTTATTGTACAAAATACGCCATTCTTATATATTCTGAGGTTCGTCCCAGCTTGGGTCATTCTTATGCTCTTTCAAAAACTCATTCACGTCAAAATCCAGATCGTGCTCTTGGAACGTTGAAGTATCATGTGTACTATTGAAATTGTGGTTTTCATTATTTATATTATCAATTGCTGGAGAGCTTTGGTACGAGTTTGAGTTTGGACTTATGAATTGTTGTTGCTGAGAGTCATCTTGTTGATATTGCTGGGTTCCTTGAGGACTTGGGTCTGGAAGGTTTTCCAGCTCTTCAATTTTCTTCAGCAGTTCGTCATGCCTTTGGTCTTGATACTGCATCACCTTGTTCAAGTGTATCAAATATTCCACTGTCTTGTTGATAATCACCGATTTACTAGGTTTAACCTCTTTACCATCCGCGTCAACTAACAATAAAGACGGTGGGACAATAACACCTAATTCCTTTATTCTCTCCTTGATTAAATCTCTTCTTCTTCTCTCCACTTGATTATGAAACTCACGTCTACGACGAAGTTTGTCCTCTTTGGTCAATTGTTGTTTAGGTAGTGATCCACCACCTGGGGAAAGTCCTTGGGAACGAAAACTTGGTGACCTTAATGTATCGAAAGATGAAGGATACGGACTTAGTTGATCGTTATAGGACCCTGGACTGTTTATCGATGAGATATCTGGTATTTGTTTACCAATGCTGTTGTTGTTATTAAAAGAAATTGGTTTTTGAGCAGGTGAGAAATATTGGGCATTGGACGAGTATTGCTGTTGTTGAAGTTGATGCTGACTAGGAGATTTGGCTGACCCCAGTGTATCATAGATTGAATTCTTTCTTGATGACACGAAAGATGATGATAAATGGTTTGCATTGGTGTATGGTGAGTTTATTGGTGATAGATAACTGTTATTATACGAGTTTGGTATGTCCCTTTGAGAAAAACTTCCATCGTGTTGCAGCTGACTTGGGTTTAAATGTGAGACAGAACTTGAAGGCCTAAAGTTATTGATGTTGTTGTAGTTTGGATTGCTTGTGGAGAAGTCTAAAAGTTCATTCTCTGGGATTGTGGATGTCGCATCCGTGTTGCTGATGTTGAAGGAGAAGTCGTCCAGGTTGAGCTTTTCGTTGTTGAAATCAAAGAATTCGTCTGCCATTGTGTGTCGCTCTATATCAGGATTCCTCTATTGTATGCTGTTGGCCTATCCTCGCGGTGTTCACTTCTCTGTTCTGGGTTTCAAAGTGCTTGTTTGGGCTGAAATTGATGGTTGTCTTTATTGTTGACTCTTCGTTGATAATTTCCGGCTGGTAACCTTAATCCGGAGTCTTGACTTCCGTATTGGGAAATCAAAGTGTACTCAAAAACTATTGTCTAACAAAAATGAGAACAGCACGAGAAAATAACAATTCGATCAAATGCCAAAAGAGAATTTATAGCGCAGTGGAATCAACAGGAAAGATCATCAATAAAACATGGCTGACACGGGTGAAGGCAGTCTTAGATCGCAATGGGACAGGTGGACGGCCACGCATAACACAAGCTCTGGAGGGGCCGTCAACGAAAGTGCAAAGACATTGTTCTCAGGTTGGGCTGAGACTTTGAACAACACTGCAAACGATGTCTACAACAGATTACCATTGACTCAGAACGATGCGCAAGATGTCAACAACCAAGAACCAGAATGGTTCACACTATCAAGATTCGAGAGATTGATGGGGTTCATAGCATGTCTCTTGGGTTCCGCAGCTTGCTTCACTATATCGTTCTTCTTGTTCCCCGTACTTGCTTTGAAACCTAGAAAATTCGGTCTATTATGGTCATTGGGGTCCATGCTATTTGTGATATCGTTCGGTTTACTACAAGGACCAATGGCCTATGTCAAACATTTAACCTCAGCTCAAAGATTACCATTCACCGTGTTCTTCTTCGGATCAGTTTTTGCCACTATCTATTTCAGTGCTGTCATGAAATCAACCATATTAACATTGCTTTCAAGTTTGGTTGAGATATTTGCTGTGATATATTACACCGTGAGTTACTTCCCATTCGGAGTCCAAGGGTTGAAGATGGCTACATCAGTCGGGGCTAGACAAGTTGCAGGATTAGTTGGGTTTTAAGAGGTTGATTCTGAATGATAGCCGTGCGATCTTTATATTCGATTCTCATTGACTCCTATAATAATTGACAAAACCAGTAAACTCATAGCAGCTTTCACCGCTCCATTGTGAACATCAACATAGCACATAATGCAAAATACCACCTCTAATTGACATAATCTGTAGATATTCCTTTACAAATGCTCCAAAAGCGCTAAATCTTCACGATTGTGGGCCCTACCGCCAAATATTTCTGGGTTCCGCGAAAGTTGTTGATCTGTTCTGTTCTGTTGCCACCGGATTCACTTAAAAAACTCAACACTACAAAACTGCTTTGAAACTTGCCATATAAAACGCCACTTTCCAATTGTGTTTTCTTATTCAACATATTCAAACTCTTTGTTATTGATCAATTCATTGCAGAGAATAGTTATAATTAGAGAATACAGGCAATTGACAAAATGGTTGACGAGAAGAAACCTTTATTAGACGCTTCAGGAGGCGAGAACTCCAAGGAAGATCAAACCGCTACCGCCATCTTAAGAAAGAAGAAGAAGGATAATGGTGAGTTGATATGTTTTCAAACTATCTTCAGCTGATCAATTGAATACTAACAGCCCAATTTTCTTATAGCTCTTTTAGTTGACGATGCCACTAACGATGATAACTCTGTTATGGCCATGACATCAAACACTATGGATAAATTACAACTTTTCCGTGGTGACACCGTCTTGGTCAAAGGTAAAAAGAGAAAAGACACTGTCTTGATCGTTTTACTTGATGATGATATCGATGATGGTGCTGTCCGTGTCAATCGTGTCGTTCGTAATAACTTGAGAGTTAGATTAGGTGATATTGTCACTGTTCATCCATTACCAGATATTAAATATGCTTCAAGAATTTCCGTCTTGCCAATTGCCGATACTGTTGAAGGTTTAACCGGTTCATTGTTTGACGTTTATTTGAAACCATATTTCGTTGAAGCTTATAGACCAGTTAGAAAAGGTGATCATTTTGTTGTTCGTGGTGGTATGAGACAAGTGGAATTTAAAGTTGTTGAAGTTGAACCAACTGAATCTGCTATTGTTGCACAAGATACAATCATTCACTGTGAAGGTGAACCAATCAATAGAGAAGATGAAGAAAACAACATCAATGAAGTCGGTTATGATGATATTGGTGGTTGTCGTAAACAAATGGCTCAAATCAGAGAATTGGTTGAATTGCCACTAAGACATCCACAATTATTCAAGAGTATTGGTATCAAACCACCAAAGGGTATCTTAATGTATGGTCCTCCGGGTACTGGTAAAACTCTTATGGCTAGAGCCGTTGCTAATGAAACTGGTGCTTTCTTCTTTTTAATCAATGGTCCAGAAGTTATGTCTAAAATGGCTGGTGAATCTGAATCAAATTTAAGAAAAGCTTTCGAAGAAGCTGAAAAGAATGCACCAGCTATTATCTTCATTGATGAAATTGATTCTATTGCTCCAAAGAGAGACAAGACTAATGGTGAAGTTGAAAGAAGAGTTGTTTCTCAATTATTAACTTTAATGGACGGTATGAAGGCAAGATCAAATGTTGTTGTTATCGCCGCTACCAACAGACCAAACTCTATTGATCCAGCTTTGAGAAGATTCGGTAGATTTGATCGTGAAGTTGATATTGGTATTCCAGATGCCACTGGTAGATTAGAAGTCTTGAGAATCCATACTAAAAACATGAAATTGGCTGAAGGTGTTGATTTAGAAACTATTGCCGCTGAAACCCATGGTTATGTTGGTGCTGATGTTGCTTCATTATGTTCTGAAGCTGCTATGCAACAAATCCGTGAAAAGATGGATTTGATTGATTTAGATGAAGAAGAAATAGATGCTGAAGTTTTGGATTCATTAGGTGTTACTATGGACAATTTCAGATTTGCTCTCGGTAACTCTAACCCATCCGCATTACGTGAAACTGTTGTTGAAAACGTTAATGTTACATGGGATGATATTGGTGGTTTAGATCACGTTAAAGATGAATTGAAAGAGACTGTTGAATACCCAGTCTTACATCCAGATCAATATACCAAATTTGGTTTGGCTCCATCAAAAGGTGTGTTATTCTTTGGTCCACCAGGTACTGGTAAAACTTTACTAGCTAAAGCTGTCGCCACTGAAGTTTCAGCAAATTTCATTTCTGTTAAAGGTCCAGAATTATTAAGTATGTACTTTGGTGAATCTGAATCCAACATTCGTGATATTTTCGATAAGGCAAGAGCTGCAGCTCCAACTGTTGTCTTTTTGGATGAATTAGATTCCATTGCAAAAGCTAGAGGTAATTCATTGGGTGATGCTGGTGGTGCATCTGATCGTGTTGTCAATCAATTGTTGACTGAAATGGATGGTATGAATGCTAAAAAGAATGTCTTTGTTGTTGGTGCCACCAATAGACCAGATCAAATTGATCCAGCTATTTTAAGACCTGGACGTTTAGATCAATTGATTTATGTTCCATTACCAGATGAACCAGCACGTTTATCAATCTTGAATGCTCAATTGAGAAACACACCATTAGAACCAGGTTTAGATTTATCACAAATTGCCAAGACCACTCATGGGTTCTCTGGTGCTGATTTATCATACATTGTTCAAAGATCAGCCAAATTTGCTATTAAAGATTCTATTGAAGCTCATAGACGTACCACTAAAGAAAAAGAAGCCAACAAGGTTAAGACTGAAGGTGGTGAAGGAGATGTTGAAATGAAGGAAGAAATTGAAGAAGAAGAAGAAGATTTAGTTCCATTCATCACTAGAGAACATTTCGAAGAAGCTATGAAGACTGCTAAACGTTCTGTTAGTGATGCTGAATTACGTCGTTATGAAGCATATGCTCAACAAATAACAGCATCAAGAGGTCAATATACTAATTTTAAGTTTGGTGATGCACCAGGTGATGGACAAACCATTCCACCAGCAAATCAAAATGCAGGTGCTGCAAACTTCGGTGCAGCTGAAGATGAAGATGATTTATACTCATAGATTTTTTTTCTTGTCCTTTCGTGAACTTTAGAACTTCTGGATGAAGACTTAGTTTGAACTGTATCCTCTTTATTTTCAAGTCTTAATTTAAAATAAATGTGTTTTCAATTTTAGAACTACAAGTAATTATTTTTTAAATCCCTTTATAAATTGTCTTATTAAAACTGTAATTATATATATTTAAAACCAAAAACTGAACTGAAAATTAAAACCATTAAACCATACCCAATATAAATAAATCATTAAAATCGTTAATCACCTGTTAGATTTGTTACTAAAATGCTCTTGTAACTCTTCCAGCTGTTGCTAACATTGAATTTTTTGATTTTTCCAAATTAAATTGAGGTGCTGTAGATAGATCGTTATATGATTGTTGGTTATTATCATTTGAGGATCTTAATCTTAATGGTCTATAACCAGATTTTTCCTTGATTGGAGTAGTATTTGATTGTTGTTGAGATTCCATCGTGACTGGTTGTGATTGATTCAACATTGTATTTATTGAGTGTGATGAAGCGGTATTTATACTTGATAATGTTGATCTTGATGATGATGCCGATAATAATGAAGGTACTGAACTTGCACTTGAAGAATTTGAAACTTGTTGATTTAAATTTCTTGATGATGACATACGTGGAGCAACCATGGATGCTAATTTTGTTGAAGATGGTGTAGAACTGATGAAATGCTTTTGTCTTGAAACTAAATCATTTTCAGCAATTTTTCTTAATTTGGCCTTTATTGGGATTAAGAAAAATGCAAATGAATTGTAAAGATCTTGTTGAGTTATGGTTAGATCCCAGTTCAAATAGTCAAGCAATTCACGTTCAATGGTGTTGACTTCTTGAATAGACAAAAGACCATCGGTATAAGAAGCCCAATGTTTGTTAATTGGTGAAGAATCATTTAAAGATTTAGCTGCAAGGATTAGACAACCCAAAAAGATTCTATGACGAGTTGTTTCAATACCGTAGACATTTGAAGGTAAGATTGCTCGTAGTCTTGCTAAATAAACCAAAGATGACATTAATGTTGGTGTTTGGACGTTTGAATGTTTGATTAAACGACGAATAAATTCAAATAATGAAACTGTGGACTGTTTTTCATTTGGAGAATTTGGTGGTGATGGATAAGCTGAGCCAATTTTAGATGATGGAGTCTTAAGCTTGATAACTGAATAAGTTGTATCCACTAGGTATTGAACCATTTCTGAGTTCACAGGTTTTCTGTTGAAATGTTGTAAAGCTTCTCTATCAGACATGTTGTAAATGAATGTTGAATTGAAAATGAAGGTATTAAATGTTTATGTCTTGAGAATGAAATTGTGTAAAATGATAAAGAATGAATGATATATGATATATGTTTATTGAAAAAAACAAACTTGAAGTTGGAAAGCAGGAATTGTTTGTTTGTTTATATGAAACTGCTTTGTGACGCGGTGAGAAATAGGTACGTTTGGAGTCTGGATTTTATGATACCTTTGATGTACCTTCTCGGAGAATGTGAAACAAATGGGAAACAATAGAAAATAATAAAACAGGAGATGAAGTGAAAGAAAACCAATGGATATATGGGGATATATATCTGGCTTAGTTCGTGGAAGTTCTCAATGGGTCTGAGTAGCGATAGACACAGCTTCTGAAGAAACAACAGGATCCTTTGGTTTTATAAGTCTACGCAATTTCCAGCTTAATTACAATAGCCCAGCCATTTTTCAGCCTGCTGGAGGTGCGCCTACCGGGTTTCATTTTATTTCCGAAGGGGGTTCGAAAATTTCCAGCTCGAACGCGTTAAAAGCTAAAAGGGACGCGTCTGTAAGCACCGACCAGGATTCTTGAAAGGAGTCTGTTTATGGCTCTTTTGGGGTGAGGTATTGCTGGAAAAACGGTTTTGGTGTCAAGGGTCGCTGGGTAATTTCTTGTAGAAAGAATTGGTCACTTTGGTGGGAACGTGGATGTCTGGTAAGAAGATAATGCCTCGTAGCCCACCAACTATGATAAACCGACAACCCATATCACCACTATCTCAAGATCCAAAACTTATTACCAAACGGTCAGCCCGCATACAGCAAGCATCTTTATCCGCTTTCATACTAAGCTCACTCCCAATTTAGAACATACGCCATATTCTCAACAGCTTGCCCACAGAAGGACACGCTGAATTTAATCTGCCCTGCCAGCTGCCAGCCGGACATTGCAAAAAGGTGATCCTTGCAGCATCACCATCAGGAAAGAACACACCGTATGCACTGCGAATTCTGGGGGCAATTGCGGGTATCTCTCTCAATTATCAAGACAGCAGTAACAAGATGGAAAAGCTACACGATAAAGAGCAAATATGGTACAAAGACATAGAGAACTAGGCTATATAGATGATACATCTTGAGCTTCGAGGACCCTCTGATATCGCGGTCGGAGATAACTTTATCGGTGGCTGGTCTCCTGAATTGACAGTTTCAGCTTGGAAAGTACAAGGGTATATGCTATGGGATAATGGAGAACATGGGTATCAACTCTTCATCACCAATCAGTACCGAGCTGTAAGTGGCCTCAAAACAAGCCCAGAGTGTGTGTTATTTAGAGGTTATACCGGGCATGTTCGTATTTCCCAGCACAACCTTGGTGCATAATGACCGATCGCATCGCGTCGCAAATTCGTATATACTCCTGTCAAATATTATTGTTGAGGACGCGTCCTCTCAGCTCACCCTTTCAAATTCAACAAACTTTACAGTGTTATTGTCTCTGTAATTTATCACATCGAGCATGAATCCTTTATCTTGCGCTAGCATATACTGGGTATAATATCCAGTGTGACATCGCAGAAAGACGCGTTGAATATGTGAAAGTTTAAACAGGTTACAAGACAATGAGACACTTGCAAAGGTTAATGAACTACCGTTTAAACTTCGTATATATATACTCAATTGAATAGTGGAAATCGATTAGATGTATCACTTTCCAACTCATCCCTGTGATGGTTAGACCGAAATATATCACTACAACGGAATCAAGTATAGCATAAATGTCTCTAAATTTATCACACTATACAATACAGGCTAAACACTGCGTTATAATTGAATATCTGGTAAGTAGAAAAATGCTAAAGCGACAATGGCATAGGTACCCAACAGCATGGCACCTTCTAACCAATTACTTTCACCATCCAAGATCAAATAGTTGGCAATTAAAACACTAATGAACAAAACAGCAGTTTCAAACGTGGAAAAGTATAAAGTCATTGGAACATCGATGATCCAACCAACCAAGACCATGAATGGAGTAACGAACAAGGCAATTTGTAATGAAGACCCTACAGCAACACCAATGGCTAGATCCATTTTATCCTTAATGGCAACAACAACAGCAGTGACATGTTCAGCTGCGTTACCGACGATTGGAATTACAATAAGACCAATGAAAGTCTTGGAAAGACCACTTGATTCCACAATATCATCAATAGATCCCACCAAGTAATCAGCACAAACAGAGACAACAACGGTCAATACCAATAATAGCACAATTGAAGAAGTTGTGGATAATGCGGCTTCTTCCTCATCTTTAGAACCAGCAGCGACATTTTGATCTTGTAATCTATTCTCTTCATCTTCAGTAGGTTCAGCAGTGCTGAACAATTGCTTGTGAGTTTTCAACTGGAATACCAAGAACAGAACATAGATCACCAACAAGACAATTGAAGCGCCTCTTGAAAGGGCCAAAATCATTGATTCTTTTGAGCCTTCATCTGATTTAGGAATAGAAGCATGGAATGCAGCAGGGATAATCAACCCAGCGGTAGCCAATGCTAATAAAGAACTCATTGTCTGTGCAACGGTTTGATTGAAAGTTTGTTGTAATCTGTTCCATCCACCAGCGATGAAGCAACAACCAAGAACTAATAACAAATTGGACAAGATAGAACCAAGCATTGAGGCTTGAACAATTCTAATTTGATTCTCTTTCAACGCGATGATTGAGACAATCAACTCCACAGCATTACCAAAAGTTGCATTCAACAACCCACCAAGAGTTTCACCAACATGACTTGACAACTCTTCAGTGGCAAATGCTAACAAAGCAGCTAATGGGATGATTGCAAGGAAATTTAATGTGAAGATTGAAGTAGATGACCATCCTAAATTACCTGCAAGGATACCTAATGGAGCGAAAATTAACAAATAGTTAACAGGTGATGATTTTAAAGTTACCAATGTGACATGAAGAACGTGGGCCAGGATAGAATTTGGTGAACGGCGGTTGTTACCACCTAATAATGGTGTGTTTGAACTCATTCTTGCTTAAAGTCTGATGCGTTCTTTTGTATTCGGCTTCTATAACAGTTCAAGACTAAGTTCTATCGGGATTCTTTGAGTTGTAGCAACTGCTTTACCAACTTCTAAACAGTTATGTCAAATCCAACCACTGAAACACTGGTTTTGAATGGTATTTGGTCAACTCGAGTGTTGTTTAGTAGAATATGGCAATGCTAAATACTCTCGAGATTTTTAACATTTTTCTGAAACTGAAATTTGACGTTTTTCGTCTTCTCCGATTAGGTTGCAGTAACCAGGCATTCCCCTTTTCTCTGCCCAGAGATCCACCTCATAACTACAGAAAATAACGATGATTGGCTACAAGCCTACAATCTAGTGGCTATATAATATGCGTATACTTCAGAGTCTATGTGTTCAGGATACCAACGATGAAAAAACCAACCGAAACCGTTAACGACAAGAAAAGTGACAACTTTATCTTAGATTGCTTTTTAGCACATGTTTGAGAATGTACGAGGCTAGATATTATACTTATCGGTAGCACAACTTCCACTAAAAACACACGAATGTTATTATAATAGTAAATCTCCATCCAGGAGAACAAGTCATCGTTTAAATCAGGGACATAAATGAACGTTATAGAGATTATCAAAGAGGATCCAATCTCGTAAAATGATGAAATGACTGATGAAATGATGTTTCTGAAAAATGTTATAATGCGACTTGGAGAGCTTGACTCGGTATTTGGTTCGTTTAAATTTGTGGAATAAATCGATCCAATTGATCCATATGGTGTATGACATGGTGTTAATGCTCCAAATAATGGTGTTTTCGAACCTTCGATATTGGAAGAACCAGTCTTCACAAAATCTATAGAATCAGAATTATAATCAATAATTAAAGGTGTATTATGTGCGTCTGGTGTTCTTGTATCATCATATTCCTGGTTATATTCATCCGGTGAACTTGAATAGATGTTTTTCTTTAATGAATTTGAATTTCTTCGTATCTTGATACAGTTATCCAATGTTGATCTTTGTCTAACTGATCTGTTTATACTTTCATCTGATTGTTGGCGCTTCAAAATATCATCTGTATCATCTCTAAATATTATCTCTTGTATCTCGTTTAGTGAATTGTAAATCTGGTTGATCAAATTATAAATAGCACCAAATAGGTAACTTTCTCTCTTGACCAGATTCCATGCTGAATATGTCTGTTCAATTTCTGTCTTTTGTGGATATGCTAAACATAGTAATCCAATGAACTCTAGCAGTATTTTGAAATGATAGATATGTTTGATTTTGCAAGACCCAAAATTAATAATGAATGAGCAAACAGTTGCGAGTATAAATGTTCTTAAATATTCCAATTTGCAAGGTACGAATGATTTAGCATCTCTAATAATGGGTACCCAAACAGATCCAGCAATGAAAAGACTGTTTACCAAAATTATAGGTACCAGTATAGTGACTATATCCACAGTTTTTCTCGTATTCATGGTGAGATGAAATTATGGCTTGGAGTTTGTAATATGGGGTTATCTGTGGTTTACTGATGTAGTTGAGAAAAGGATCAGTTTATCTCAAGAGTTCATGATTTCAAGCCAGTTGAATTTTTGATAAGGAGATATCTGTAGTTATTACACCTTTATGGAGAAAAGTTTGCAAAAAAGCCTTAACAATAGATCAGTGAAAAATAATAATAGTAGGTACAAATGATTCAAGATTCGCTAAAATTCACGTGCTACAAAAAAAAAAATCGCGGGAAAACGCATCACGTGAAAGTCACGCTTCTTAATTTATAGTGGGAGATTTGAGAGGAATATTACAGCTTTCAAATACATCCTGCTGGATCAAAGAAGCTTGAAAACTACGCCTGTTCATTTCACAAATAATAATACATAAAATTCAAACTCTCAACTATACATTCAAGTTAAAAAAGCAGCTTCAAAAACGTTTTTTTTTTTTTTTTTTTTTTATTTTTTTAACGTGATTACGTAATTAATCACGTAAGCATTTCAAAACCGGAAATTTTCCAAATCATCTCCAGAAAGGCGCTTCTGGTTTAGCGGCTAATCTCTTCGGAGCTAGTGGTTTATATCGGCAATAGTGGTTTAGCGGTAAAATTCAAAGTTGCCATCTTTGAGCCCCCGGTTCGACTCCGGGCTATTGCATAAGCTCCTTTTTGCCAATCTGGTAAATTTTTTGACTATTAGAACATATTCTTGAAGTTTTATAATGATTGAATTGATGTTGGAAATGTTTTGGTATTTGATATGCTTTATTTGAACTTGAAGTTGTGGTGGAGACCTATCTTGTTGTTAATTGCCACAGCATGGTGTATACCGATCATGTATGAGAATATTGCAGCTCAATATGTTGAAAAACAACCTTCATATTGCCAAAATATCACGTACAAAATGTCTCTTAGGCTGACGCCAAATTTGGGGACCTTGGCTCCTTTTATATGCGTTCAGGCCAATTTCTTTTGAATCAAGAGATAAGAACAAATGGCTGTTTTGGGATTTTCTGTCATGTAAAGTCATGCATCATGCACCTCATTAACTTTAAGTATAAGGTTGTGGCAACCATAACTGCGTCTACCAACTCTTGCTACAAATAATATGTGAGTCTAGACGGTCTATACGCATCTGGAAGCATCAAGCGCTGTGCTCTTATATTTTATATCAGTTTGACCTGCGATCTACAAAACTTCAAAGCAGGGATTAATTACATATATACACTACACATCACTAAAATAGTTCAGTTCACTTCAAATACTCCTCATGTGTCTTCACTTCACCTTTAAAGTGATCAATCTCTCCGTGATTATTTGGTGTGATTAAAATTTTAACTTCAGAGCTCTTATTCTTCAGCAAATGTTCAAATCCACCCTCTATACCATGTTCAAGATCAACCACACTTGTAATCATAGTTTTGGCCTTTTCAATATCAATATCACCTTTAGCGATGGAATTCAAGACACCTTCAAAATCTTCCCTTGTGTAACACATTGACCCCATTAATCTTTTTTCAGTCTTGGTTATTTCCATAGGATAGAAATCCACAGGATCTTTCCCCCAGATTGCAACATTAACAATTGTTCCATTAGTTGTAGCGGCTCTTATAGCAGCATGTAAAGTAACTTCTAACCCTGAACAATCAAAACAATAATCAAATCCATGACCATCTGGACTCATTTCCAATAGTGCTTCAACATGATCACCTTCCACTGCGCTTGGATCAAAACCTTTGGCACCTAATTTCTCTGCATTTTCACGTCTAATCTTTGCGGGCTCAGAAACAACAATCATCGAAGCCTTATGTCCAAAACATGACAAGATAGCTGCTAAACCTACAGCACCTGCTCCAAGAATCAATGCTGATGAACCTTCTTTGAAACCTGAGATTCTAACTGCGTGCCATGATACGGAAATAGGTTGAACTAATGCTGCAACTTCCAATGGAATTGAATCAGGTATAACAACAGCATGTCTAGCCCCAGTGACAAATCTTTCAGCAAGTCCGCCATCTTGTGCACCAAGTCCGCAAATACCAGCATAATCACAAATGTTTGTCAATCCTTTGGCACATTGAGCGCAATCATGGTCTTTGTCTAATTCTGAATCTTTGAATCTCTCACTATCAGCACAAAAGACGGTTGGTTCAATCACAACTTTATCACCAATATCCATTCCATAGACTCTATATGAGGAACGTTAGTACATCATCTTCTGTCTCTTCTTTTAGAAAACTCACTCATCACCTTTCTTCACAATCTTACCAGCCATTTCATGACCCATACACATTGGACCTTTCAATCCAGTTAATTTATCAGGTTTATCATTATCAGCAAAGAAATTTGGAGGGTCAGTATATTCTTTTAAATCAGTCCCACAAATACCGCAATATGATATATCAACAAGGATTTCATCGCGGGATGTGATGATTGGTTCTTTCAAATCTTGTTCAAACCTGAGGTCCTTCTGACCATGGTATACTATTCCTTTCATGGTTCAATTTAACGTTCTTGTCTTTTTTTCAATTCAGTGATTTTGGTCAACGTAATGGAATGGCGGAAACTTGAAAGATGAGCTGATCTATATATATATCCTTGTCGATCGAAGTGTATCTATTCTCGAGGGTCCGAAACGCACCGTGCACCTAATAACAATAGTTATATTTCGGTGTTGATATATATGACTTTTTTCAGCAGCTGAAAGTTATCTTTGTTGTAGAAAAAGGTTTTTCTTATCAAAGTTCATCTCTTCTGTACTTCTTGCTACTTTACGCTTTCGGGATTTGCTATTATTGTCTTGGTTTTTCGTATTGCTTCTCCAGATTCTGCTCCGCATTTGGAGGACCCGGAGTTTTGACAGAAACGCTACAGATTCTTTAAACAATCCAAACATCTATTATAGCCTTTCAAAAGACTTTTTGAAAGCTGGTATCACTTGTTTTCTACTGGCTGCAAGGTTATTCTGCTTGTAGACATCTAATGATGGGAGGTTGGAGAATTCTGGTTGGGGTTTCAGGTCTAGATACTCAATGACTTGTTCAGTTGCGAGTTTAGCTATAACCTGATTACTTTCATCCCTTGTGACTACCCCAATTTCTCTATTGAATTGACCTTCTTTGTCTAAAAAACTGGTCATTATTATGAAGATATCAACGCCTTCATTTTTCAAAAAATCCTGTGCCTCGTCAATTAAATTTGGAAAAGTTTCGTGGAGGTAAGAAAATGATTTAACAACAGATGTTATACCAATATTCTTTGCGGTATCGCCTGAGCCTATCAGCCCTTCAAAATCTTTATAGTCTTTGGAAAACACTTCATTAGCAGGAAGACCTTGAATGTCATTTTTCGCTTCTTTCAATTCTTTGAAAAGTAAAGCAGTATCAAAATCACTGAGATAGGTATGATAAATTTGACTCACTTCAACATCGATTTTTTCAACTTTCGAAGTTAGATTTGTAGTATCAATCACCAATGGAGCAAGCAATAGCTTTATTGCCTCAGGATCAATCACTTTTTTGTCCTCAATCAAACCGTACCAATATTTGAAAACCAGACTTGCGCAACTGCCTGATGGTTCAATTACACGAGGTTCTGCATCTTTAAATTGACCTTCGTCCTCATGATGATCAATGATACCATTCACTGGAGATGTGATTGCTAATTTCAATTTCCCCTGTGGTGTGTTGTGATCAACCAATATGATGCCCTGTGCTTTGGTCAAATTAGCTAAATCATCAGTAAAGAACAAATTTTTGATATCAATTTGGTGTTGCTTGAATAATAACAAGGCATCTTTACGAGAATTCAATTCTTTCCTTGAAAAATTCAAGAGTGGGAGCACCAAGCTGTTGGATTTGTGAAGATGTGAGAAATAGGCATAAGTAATTGCGGAAACAATAGAATCAAGATCTGTGGATGTCAGTATTTTGACTTAACGACTAGTCTGGTTTGTACTCACCACCAGATTGGTTTCCTGACACAATTGAGTATCCAGTGTTCTTCTTTGTAAAAGACTGGTATATGCTCTTCAGCACCTGGTTCAGCGTTTTACTTGAAGACATCTCGACCAGTTCGTGGTTATCTCTGTTGAATGGATTTAGAATAGCGTCTCTTTTTTCAAGGGAAAAGTAATCATCATGCGCCACACCTTGGTTTTTATATCACCGCCACATACAGTGTGGCTAGTGATAAATCAAAGGCGAAAAAACCGTCTGATTCAACATCAAAAGGACAATAATTAACAAGAACTTCCAATCTGTACTTCGGGATCCATACCATCAATATAATGTCTTTATTCCGCCCAACTGCTCATTTGTTCATCTGGTCCTTCATGTGAGTATCCTCATACATTCGAATTACTCTCTTCTCATTTCCTAACAATAACCAAGCTGGGGAGGATCTGGTTACTACTCATATGTCGCATCACCAATTGCCTTCAAAACGCTTTCCAAGAAGGAGTTTTCAGCTTTACAAAGCAAAGTCTTCCCACACTTCTTCCTTGCTCAAACCATCTCACCTATCCTTATTGGATTAACAGCACCATATGCATTGACCACTAGTGCGTTGGTGACTTTAGGTACTGCTGTTATTGGAGGTTTAACAAACTCTGTCTGGTTATTACCAGCAACTAGAGAAATTAAAGAAGCTAGATTCAAATTAGAAGATGAAGGTAAAGAAGATACACCAGAACATAAAGAGTTGAGTAAACAATTTGGTAAAATTCACGGATTTTCATTGTTGTTCAACTTGGTTAATTTTACCGCTTTAACCACTTATGGTTTCATCTTGGTCAAGAACATTGTTCGTTATGCTCCTAAATAGTCTTATAATAAAAGAATTTGTATATATTGTATCTTGAGTATTATGTACAAAATCGCTAAAAACCAATAAAAAATCTAAAATTGAATATTTCTCTTCAAACAACAAAACTTGTGTCACTAGCAATAATCATCCCTTGCCTAGTGTTTACAAGCCATACCGTTTAATCTTGTTCTTCAGCTTCCACTTTAACAGATTCACTTAAAATGTTGGCAACTGATTGTGGAGGTTGTATAGCAACCATCATAATAATGTAATCATAAATTTCTTGAGGGACGGAACGTTGATAGATTGATAAGATATCAGTTGGGTTTGGATAGATTGATAAAGCTCTGTAGAAATGTATAGCACTCTTTAATTCTTCACCTGATTGGGCACTCAATTGTTCACCTTGAGTAACTTCGGTCATGAAGAATCTTTCCTTTTCAGCTGGGTCGGATGGAACTGGTGAATCGTTCTTCAATGAGTCCTCTAGAGCAGCCTTGACAGCATCCACTTTCAATCCTTTAACTTCCTTTTCTTGCTCTATCACTTTTTTTTCATGTTGTTTCTTATGTTTCTTTAATGTTTTTCTGAATTCTGGAGAGGTACGACGGTTGTAGTCAAAATAGACGGCATAACCTAAGGCCAAAGCGGCAGCAGTAGCGGTGATGTAAGCGAATTTACCCATTGTGTTGTTGTGGTATTGGTAATAGCTGTGTTTAAGTCTATGTGTCCAGGTTGTGATTTTTTCAAATCTCGTTGGCAAAATCAAAAGGTTCCTCTTTCAAAAAACTGAAAATTTTTATTTAGTGATTATGTCATCTCATCACTAAAAAAACTTTAGAGACATTATTACTTGATAAGAACGTGAAAGTTGGTGAAGTTAGAGAAATTAGATACTGTAAAGATGGTGAGTAAGAGCTTGTGAAGTGTGTTACTGGAATTCTGGGCTAACATGTTCATTTAGGTCGTCAAAAAGAGGGAAAACATGAGATCAAAAGTCGCCAGAAGAGCTAATACTTCTGGTGATAGATCATCAAATCAACAAATTGATAACTTACCAGAAGATCCAAAGGCATTTTTACATGAATATAAAGAGACCAAAAGGGAAAAAATGAATTCCAAATCAGAACAACTTTTGAAACGTCTAAATAAGGATTCTAATGAAGGTATATCTAAATCAAGTTTGAGACGTCGTAAAAGAAATGCTAAACAAGAGTTAAAACCAAAGATGCAAGATCTATTAACTTCATTAGAAGATACTACAAGAGAAACAGAATCTGGTATTGTATCATCTGAAAAGTTATCAAATATAAACATTGTTAATAAACCTGATTTTATTGAAAAAATACATAAATCTAAGAATTTACCAAATCCAAAGAATAAAAAAGGATCTAAAAAGATTGAAAGTATGGAAAGAGAACATTTCAGTAATGTCTTGAGAGATACACAATTCAAAAAGAGTCCGTTTGAAGCTTTGAAAGAAAGTATTGCAAACAGATTAAAAGCTGATATATGACGAATTAATGTTATTACTGTACACTAGGAAGGGTTGGGGAAATTTCTATCATTATAATACACAAATAATTGCATCAATTGTAAAAATTTTGTTTACTTTGAGACCATTTGTTTTCCAACATGTAAGGTAAGATACCAATACTAACACCATGGAATAAGATTTGATAAGTTGTTTCGAAAAGTGGGAATTCTTCTTGACAATTTGTATGTTTTATTAATTCATGAATTTCTTTAGCTGTTACTAAACCTTGAGCTGATTGTCCATTTAATAATTCAATTTCAACATCTCTTGCAGATTTACCAGTTTGTGCCATTGTTTTAGCTAATTTAAAATTTCTACCACCTGAACAAGTTGTAATTAAATCTGCAACACCAGCAGATTCTTCTGTAAATGAACTGTTTTTAGAACTTGGGAAAAATTTTCTACCAAATCTAATCATTTCTAATAATCCACGACGTGTAATTGCAGCTTTGGCATTATCCCCCCATTTTAAACCATCAACAAATCCAACACTTATAGCAACAATATTTTTAAGTGCACCTGCTATACTTATACCTGCGATATCATCAATGACATGGATATGGAAATATGGACGATGGAATAATGTATATAACACTGTAGCATCAACATCACCAGACATATAATCTGGTGGTAAAGGATATGCAATTGTTGTTTCTGAAAATTTTTGTTCTGCAACTTCTTGAGCTAAATTTGCACCTGCAAGACAACCTGTCCATAACCCAATTTCTGATTGAATTATATCTGATAATAATTCAACTTTTTCATCAGAAACTCGAAGACCTTTTAAACATGAAATTGCTCTTGCCTTTGGGTTAACATGACCTTTCAATTGACCAAGAATTTTCTCCAAGAACTGATGAGGTAAGTTAAAGATCAATATATTTGCATATTCCACAGTTTTCAATAAATCAGGTTCTGCAACCAAATTATCTGGTAGTTTAATCCCTGGTAAATATTTTGCATTTATATGAGTTTCATTAATAGTTTCAGTCAATTTTTTACCTTCATATTCTTCTTCAAATACCCACATACGTACAGTTGATTCGAAAAGTAATGGATTTTCTCTTGTATTTTCTGCAATTACTTTTGCAACTGTTGTACCCCAATTTCCTGAACCTATAACTGCCACGGTGAAAGGTGGACGTTCAATTGTTGAGTATGAGACTGATTTGGATATGGTACCAGAATGAGGTTCTTCAGACATTTCTATGTGTTTTTGTTTTCGATTGATGATGGTTTAGTTTGTGAAGGGGTGGCACAAGTTTGTGAGATTATAGCTTACTTTTATACCTTTGAAGTTTGATGAGATCGTATTTTCGCTACTTGCACAGTAAATTTTGAACCTGCAGATCGGTGTCCTTCTAAATTAGAACCTCTGATTTTAGAAGTGTTGTCTTGAGCTTATAGGCTCTAAAGTGATATGATATGCTAGCTAATGACCAGCTCTCTGGCTTTCCATGCTATGACTGATTTCTGGCTGTGACCGGTTTCAAAATCAGTTGCGTGGTGGTTCATGTTCTCCGGTTGGCTAATGCAGTGAGGTACATCAGACAATACCATCAACATGTCAAGAGTCATGGCCTTCCGAAGTCAAACACAGGAAGATAAACTAGAAATTGAGTTCCATCGCTAGTGATAGCTCTAAAATTAGCTATTTTCTAGAAAGGCTTCCGGAGATGGCTTATTTTGTGCGTTCGAAGTTCCAAGTTTATCCCCAGCTGATCTGGTGATGAGCTGACATGGATTTCTGATTTTTCCGGTGCGAATTTCTTATTCTAGCGGTGGTTTCCAAGTGTGTTGAAATCACCAGTTTGGTTTGTCAGTTGTCAGCTCACCTCTCAGAAAGGTGTAGATTTGGGTGATAATGAATTGTCGGAGGCCTATATTTCACCTTCTGGTGTGTTGCGGCTTGCAGGTTTGTGGTTTGTGATAGGAAATGACTTTCTAGAAGCCTGGAACCGTTTCTCTATGTACAAAACAAGGTTTCGCAGTCTTATTTCTTTGGTAAATGATTTGACTATCAAGGCAGGAATAACGTCAAACCGTTATTTGAATATTAGCCTTAGTTGTTTTAACTCTATAGACGTTCCCCACGTATGGCTGCACCTAGCTGAACTGTGCCATTGTTTCTCCGGTCGAAAACAATAATCCAGAAAAAAGCCATGGATCCACAATTTTATAATCGTTCAACGAGATGAACAACTCATCAAAACTTTATGATTCGATAAACTTTCACCATGTCACAGACTTTTGAAAAAAACACAGGATTGATAAGATACGCATATGATAACTTGAAAGGTATTCCAAGGGAATCTGAACAGTATGAACGAATGATTTCAGGTATGCGGTGAGTATTATAAATAGAATTTATCGATTCATAGATCTAACTAGATTAGTTACGATTCATTAGCTTTGGAGTTACGTATAGCTAGAACCAAACGTCGTGAATTGGCTCAAGAGTACGAATTGATTAAACTTGACGATCTACATCCAGATGAATACGATTTGAAAAGATTTAATCATCTTGAAAAAATCTTTGGTAAATTAAACGGTTCAAATATATGTATTGAAGCTCCTTTCCATGTGGATTATGGATTTAATGTGGAGATTGGTGATAAATTTTATGCAAATTTTAACTTGGTCATTTTAGATTGTTCATTAGTACGTATTGGACATGGTGTTAAATTTGGTCCAAATGTTACATTAGCAAGTGCTACACATCCATTAACATCTAATGAAAGAGTTGATAATTCTTTAGAATGGGCTAGAGAGATCAATATTGGTGATAAAGTTTGGTTAGGTGCTGGTGTTACAGTTTTAGCTGGTATAACTATTGGATCAGGAACAGTTGTTGGTGCTAATTCTGTGGTTAATAGAGATTTACCTCCAAATGTTGTCGCTGTGGGGACTCCTGCTAGAGTTGTCAAAAGATTGGATCAATAACTTTATTGAATTTTCCTTATAAATGTATGGAATTTTTGGAAAATTGTAGAGGATGGTCCATAATGCCAATAAATGCTTTCCCCATTGATTTTGAATATTGATTTCTCTGAAGAGTTGGGTTTTTGTTTCTTTCTCTTGAAAGACCTAGACCAAACATCACCATCTGTAGTGACAATTAATTTATCTGTATGGTGTGCAACATTCAGTGGTAGGTCAATTAATGCTATTCTTGTCTTTTCCAAATCAATATCAAATAACACAACAGTTGGTGTTACGGAACTAAAATCATTCAACACTTTGGGTCTAAACAATTGAAAAGACCAAAACAATATCCATCTTTTAGTTTTACCTAGTTGATAACTTTTTATCAAGAAATTTGTACAATTTTGCATTTCAAGAATTTCAACCAACAGATCCAATGAACTTTTCTTACCAATCAATGAAGTAAACCATTTAATATCATCACCACAATTAGCGCTCTGTAAAATCATCTTTCTAACAAATTCCACTTCACCGCCTGGTGTAATGAGCTCTGATTCACTAGCAATTACTTCATCTCGAGTCAATTTTTGCTTTAAATCTTGACTAGTTATCATCTCATCTTTTGAACTGTAGAATGGTGGATTACACATTGTAAATGTGAAATTCTGGCCTTGTGAGAAAAAATCATCATCGGGTGAAACTTTAGTTATTTCAACATTGTCTATATCGTTCTCACTCACCACGGATTGGGCATGATTAATTGACTCTTGGTCAACATCAACACCATTCATTTTCCATCCAAATTTTCTTTGGGCCAGGATTGCATAGATAGCATAGGCGCCTGTGCCAATATCCAGGCCATTGACTTCATCTGTATTAGTCTCTTCAAGAACCGTCTTGATATGTTCCAAGTATGCCAGTCTACTCGGGATAGCTGGACAAAGGTGTTTCCCCAATGGTTTGAATTCAATGTTGAAATCATTCTTCAATATGGCCCTTGTAAGATTTTGAAGACCTTCGTTTGAGAAATCATATCTGTTGTTATCTCGTAAACTTGAACAGTCAGTGTCTTGAAGAGGAGACAACACAACAAACCGAATAACTCACAACTGTCTCAGGTAAGGATACCTCTCTGCCAGCTCTTTGAAATCATGCTTGTATTCCATGTCATTGATATCCGAATTTACAAGTTCAACCACAAGAGCAGATCGTTGTGGTTATTGTTACAAGTTACAACAAACATAAGCGTGCTGCTGGCCCTACCGAAGAGTTTCCAATAAATCCCTTTAGCTGGTTGATGAAGAGGAAAAGAACCATCAACTCAAGGATAAACTACACAACCATCGCCAGCACCTGTTCTTCCCCTGCCACCAACTCAATTGACACCACCAGCACCAGTTCAACCACGATTTCTCCTTTGTTTCCCCAAAAGCCTGAATTCTCCATATCCGATCCCCGAAGGCGCGTTTTCTCTTGGGCCACACAAGAGTGGTCCCACTACAAGCAGCAGAATCAGCCAACACACAAACTGGAGCAGAGAGCAGGAGGCCGTCATGTTATGGCCCGTTTAACTTCATATCTGGCTGCTCTCTAACCCTAATCTCTGTCTTTGGGAAAGCTGGCCCAGCTGGGCCTGGAATCGAGCCTGTTTTATACCAGCTGTCTCTTGACCTCATACGGAGATTAGTGTGCGGTATGATTACAACAGAGGAGGCCTGTTGATGTGAGTGTCAACGGGTTATTCGACGAGCCCACGTAGCTACAAGTCATCAATCTAAACCTCACCATCTACAACTCCGACTAATCTCAGCTATCAGCTGGCACCAAACAGACATCTACACCTGGTTTCTCACCTGCCTACACTCGTACAATCTGTGCCCTGATCGGCCCAGCGTTGCTTTTGCGCGAGCGTCTAAGGCTATTTTTCCGGCCATGCATATATACAAAACTGACGTCTCCAGTTTCAATCCGCATAGTAAACACACCACCAGATCTCCATTAAATCGCCATGTTGAAAATGGCACAACAACTTGTTGAAACTCCGAAACTTGTATAAAAGGAGTTCACTTCCCTCCTTTTCTCAGTTTAGTCCAACATCCCTTTTATACTCATCATCAATTAGTATTGTTTAATTCTTATTATACATACAATTAACAAATCATGTCAATTCCAACTACTCAAAAAGGTGTTATCTTCTACGAAAACGGAGGTGAACTTCAATACAAGGACATCCCAGTCCCAACCCCAAAAGCCAATGAAATCTTAGTCAATGTTAAATACTCTGGTGTTTGTCATACTGATTTACACGCTTGGAAAGGTGATTGGCCATTACCAGTTAAATTACCATTAGTCGGTGGTCATGAAGGTGCTGGTATCGTTGTTGCTAAAGGTGCTAACGTTACTAATTTCGAAATTGGTGATTATGCCGGTATTAAATGGTTAAATGGTTCATGTCAATCATGTGAATTTTGTGAAAAATCATTTGAATCAAATTGTCCAAAAGCTGATTTATCAGGTTATACTCATGATGGTTCTTTCCAACAATACGCCACAGCTGATGCTGTGCAAGCTGCAAAGATCTCTAAAGGTACCGATCTAACTCAAATTGCTCCAATCTTATGTGCAGGTGTTACCGTGTACAAAGCTTTGAAAACCGCTGATTTAGCTGCCGGTGAATGGGTTGCCATTTCAGGTGCAGGTGGTGGTTTAGGTACTTTAGCCATCCAATACGCTAAAGCTTTAGGTTTGAGAGTCTTAGCAATTGATGGTGGTGAAGATAAAGGTGAATTGGTTAAATCATTAGGTGCCGAAGTATTTATTGATTTCACCAAGACTAAAGATATCGTTAACGATATCATTAAGGCTACTAATGGTGGTCCACATGGTGTTATCAACGTTTCAGTCTCTGAAAAAGCCATTGAACAATCTACCGAGTATGTTAGACCATGTGGTACTGTTGTTCTTGTTGGTTTACCAGCTGGTGCCGTTGCTAGAGCTCAAGTCTTTGGTGCTGTTGTTAAATCTGTTTCAATTAAAGGTTCTTACGTTGGTAACAGAGCTGATACAAGAGAAGCTATTGATTTCTTTGAAAGAGGTTTAGTCCATGCTCCAATTAAAGTTGTCGGTTTATCTGAATTACCAAAAGTTTTCGATTTAATGGCTCAAGGTAAAATTTTGGGTCGTTATGTTGTCGATACTTCAAAATAGATTGCATCTGATCATCATCAACTTCATCCATTTTATATATATAGATAGATAGATCCTAAACTTTATTTACGAGTTATGAATAAAAATTTAATGTTATAGTTTGAAACTCTTTCGTAAAGCTGTTTATAGTGTTGATCATTATCCTGTTATATACAGCGTTAATGTTTATAGATATAATAACTTACACTACATAGAGACGTGGTTGATTAAAAAAAAAAAAAAAAAAAAACGTTGAAGATAAGAAATTATCAGCTCATCCGATCTTTGATAGAATGGATTTAAGATAAGGGTTTAATTGCAGAACTAAGATAGTTTATAATAGAAGTTACACCCTTCCTTATGGGGTCAGCTCAAAGTTGTCGAAAGAGATAAACAATGATCCAGTAACAATCATGTCGGATAGAGGGCTTAGAAGTGATACTTGATACTTGATACTATCAGAATAATACAAATACTAACCCATAGGACCTACAACCCTTGGAAAATGACGGACAAATAGTAGAGACTGGAGACTGGAACTTGTTCTTACCTGATTAGGAAAATTGCGCCAATGAGATAGTATAGTATAGCTTGGGGTGGGCCGTGGTAGGTGGTACAGTTCCGCTTTAATTGAAATATGAAAGATTCATGTGCATGCATTGCAGAAGTTCAATTGATATAACCCCGTGTGAATAGGAGTATAAAAGAGTGAAATATCCATCTTTTCCTACATAATCAATTGGCTTGATAATTATAAAAACTATATACAATGACTATTCCAAAGACTCAAAAGGCTGTTGTTTTCGAATCCAACGGTGGTAAACTAGAATTTAAAGATATTGAAGTTCCAACTCCCAAACCAAATGAAATCTTGATTAATGTTAAATACTCTGGTGTCTGTCATTCTGATTTACACGCATGGAAAGGTGATTGGCCAACACCAACCAAGTTACCATTAGTTGGTGGCCATGAAGGAGCTGGTATCGTCGTTGCCAAAGGTGCTAATGTTACTAATTTTGATATTGGTGATTATGCCGGTATTAAATGGTTAAACGGCTCATGTCAATCGTGTGAATACTGTGAAAAATCATTTGAAATCAACTGTCCCAATGCTGATATATCAGGTTATACTCATGATGGGACCTTCCAACAATATGCTACAGCTGATGCTGTTCAAGCTGCAAAGATATCTAAAGATACTGATTTAGCTGAAGTGGCACCAATTTTATGTGCAGGTGTTACTGTTTACAAAGCCTTGAAGACTGCTGACCTAGATGCTGGACAATGGGTTGCCATTTCAGGTGCTGGTGGTGGTTTAGGTACTTTAGCCATCCAATATGCTAGAGCTCTAGGTTTAAGAGTCTTGGCCATTGATGGTGGTGATGACAAGGGTGAATTGGTCAAATCATTAGGTGCTGAAGTGTTTATTGATTTCACCAAGACTAAAGATATCGTTAACGATATCATTAAGGCTACTAATGGTGGTCCACATGGTGTTATCAACGTTTCAGTCTCTGAAAAAGCCATTGAACAATCCACTGAATACGTCAGACCATGTGGTACTGTTGTTTTTGTTGGTTTACCAGCTGGTGCCGTTGCTAGAATTCAAGTCTTTAGTGCTGTTGTCAAATCAGTCTCTATTAAAGGTTCATCTGTTGGTAACAGAGCAGATACTAGAGAAGCTGTTGATTTCTTCTCTAGAGGATTAGTCAAATCACCAATTAAGATTGTTGGTTTATCTGAACTACCAAAAGTGTTTGAATTGATGGAACAAGGTAAAATTTTGGGTCGTTATGTTGTTGATACTTCAAAATAGATTGCATCTGATCATCATCAACTTAACATCCATTGTATATATATATATATATAGATATATAGATCACAAACCTCATTCACGATTTATGAATAAAAATTCAATGTTATATAGTTTGAAAAAATTACGTAAATTCTAGAATTTATACTAGTGTCATATGTCATAGATCTAATTGCACTAACTCCGAAAACCCTTAGTACTAAATATTCGGATTTAAAATCTCTGTTATTTGGTCTATATTAATTCACTTTATCTTTCCAAAAGTAAAAGTATAGACATGGTCTTTGTAGATCTATTACGGCCCTATCTATTGAGTCAGTCGCTGTTAACTATATACTTGAAATTTCGAAAATTTAAAATTTATATAATTGGATGTTTTAAAACAGAGACCTTATAAATTTTGTTTTACTTTTGCAAATGCATAAATTAAAAATTATCAAATTTTCAAATTCATAATTAAGCTGAAATAACTACCTTAGGTTGAAACTGATGTTGGTTTGACTATGAATCTATAATAAAATTATAGCTTTATCGCCTAATATTTCTAGTAAATTACAAAGTTTTACATAAAGCTGCGCATACCATATATAAATTACGTAATCACATACTACACTCGAATATTTACGCATGTAATTTGATATACGAGATGTAGATTATTTATACAAATTTCAATCGTACGTTCTATGAATTCTATTTTGACATTGTTTCGTAATCAGGGTGATTTATAGATAAGCTCAAAGGCATTTGATAATTGATTGCTTTGTTCGGACTTCAGGGAGAATGGAAGAGTAAAATTGTTCGGACTCCAATTGATTCAGGAACAAACAGACTTCAGTTATCTCAGACAAGGTTAAATTTGTGGATTATTTGACGAGGGAGCCGGTTTCCGTTAACCAAAGTTGTATTGTTAGCGGATTAATTTGATACCCTTGATCTGTCAGTTGAGGTTTTTCCGAATGTATAAGATTTTTCAGTTTGATAACTTGATAATAAACAATCGGGTTAAAAGATTGGATACTAAGCTGTAGTTTGTAATTATCTCAACCTAGTTGGTCCAAATTGCAAGCTATACTTGATGATCAATAGATAAACTTTTCAATACTCAATTCTTTGGCTTCTTAATCATACCCCTTGGTTTCTTGTTCAGTATAAAGTCCTTTCCATTATCGTACATTCATAATCATCAAGCACCATTATACCATCAGCATAGGCAGCCTCAGCCCTATCATCTTCCACATTATCAGAGAAAGATCTTTGATTTCAAGCTGAGAAACTTATAACACCGTGTGCGCTATGAAAGTTGAGTTCAACACCAGAATGTTTAAACTTGGAAAATCACCAGACAGATGCGGCTCTTATCAAAAAATGGGTATTTTTTCATGCAAACTCTAGATTTTACAGGATAATTATATGGTTGAAAAAGCATCCCACTTCAAAGTTATGTTCTATGTTCTATGTCAGTCTATTGAAATCAGGTGATACTCATAGGCTTTAGCGATTATTGTAATATCACGGAGTTTCTTAATACAGATTCGATTGAAAGGCTGAAGAACGGAGACCGAATATCGACAACAAAGTGTATGCAGTAGCTCCTTTATTCGCGAGATGATGAAGTCAAATTTGTTGTCATTACTTTATTGTGGGGATATAGATGGAAACAAAGGTCAAGTGAAAATTTATAGACGGTGTAAAGTCTCGGAGTATAACTTTAATTAATAGTTTGTTATCCATTGAATCGATAAAACTGTACGGTTTACAGGAGATTTATTTCTCGATTTTGTGGGAAACATCACCAGATGTTGATGTCTGTTACTGCACTCCGTTTTTACGATGTGTCAAGGCAAATTGGATCATGATAAGATATCTCGGACTCGGAGGCCTACACATTGGGCTAGAAACTGTTGAGCTATTTAAAGAGAAGGAGAGTGTTTCCCAGTAGGTAGTGGACTGTGGTAGAACCCCCTTGATGAGTTCGTATTATTGTGCGATGTGTAGGTTTAAATCCCCAGTTTGGTTCCGCAATCAAACTGCACCTCGAAGGTGAAATGTCTGATCTTCACGTTTCAATTGAAATATACACCGAGTTTACAGTGGAAGTTAACAAAGTGCTGTGTAGCTATTCAATTGAACTTTGCATGTGTATCGAGCCACCTGATACACTTGAGGTAGTAGTTTGTGAATCCCGCTTTAATTGAAAAAGAAAATAACATGTACATGCATTGCAAAACTTTAATTAGGGGCATGATTAAAACTCCTTAAAGTGTGGAAGTGTGAATAGGAGTATAAAAGAAGGAGAATATCCTCTGTTCTTTGAAATCACAGAATCTTTTCCCCTTCATCATCAATTGAATTGATAGATATACAAACTATATACAATGACTATTCCAAAGACTCAAAAGGCTGTTGTTTTCGAATCCAACGGTGGGAAATTAGAATTTAAAGATATTGAAGTTCCAACTCCAAAACCAAATGAAATCTTGATTAATGTTAAATATTCAGGTGTTTGTCATACTGATTTACATGCCTGGAAAGGTGATTGGCCATTACCAACAAAATTACCTTTAGTTGGTGGTCATGAAGGAGCTGGTATTGTTGTTGCCAAAGGTGCTAATGTTACCAATTTTGATATTGGTGATTATGCCGGTATTAAATGGTTAAACGGTTCATGTCAATCATGTGAATATTGTGAAAAATCATTTGAATCCAATTGTCCAAAGGCTGATTTATCAGGTTATACTCATGATGGTTCATTCCAACAATACGCTACAGCTGATGCCGTGCAAGCTGCAAAGATCCCGGCTGGTACAGATTTAGCTGAAGTTGCACCAATTTTATGTGCAGGTGTTACTGTTTACAAAGCTTTGAAGACTGCTGACCTAGATGCTGGACAATGGGTTGCCATTTCAGGTGCCGGTGGTGGTTTAGGTACTTTAGCCATCCAATATGCTAAAGCTCTAGGTTTAAGAGTCTTGGCCATTGATGGTGGTGATGACAAGGGTGAATTGGTTAAATCATTAGGTGCCGAGGTTTACATTGATTTCACCAAGACTAAAGATATTGTCAATGATATTATTAAGGCTACCAATGGTGGTCCACATGGTGTTATCAATGTGTCTGTTTCTGAAAAAGCCATTGAACAATCCACCGAATATGTTAGACCAGTTGGTACTGTTGTCCTTGTTGGTCTACCAGCTGGTGCCGTTGCTAGAGCTCAAGTGTTTGGTGCTGTCGTCAAATCAGTCTCTATCAAAGGTTCATATGTTGGTAACAGAGCTGATACCAGAGAAGCTGTCGATTTCTTCTCTAGAGGATTAGTCAAATCACCAATTAAGATTGTTGGTTTATCTGAACTACCAAAAGTGTTTGAATTGATGGAACAAGGTAAGATCTTGGGTCGTTATGTGTTGGACACTGAAAAATGATTATTTATAGGCTTTACGATGAGAAAATGTACGTTCATGATTTATATATAACACGTTGTAGTGAATGAAATAGAAACACAATCATGACCGCTAAAGAAGGATAGGGACAATGAAATTCTACCAACTGAACAATAACCGAACAACGGTTTGTATAGCTATGAACATATGCTCTTCCAGCTTAGCACATATCTTTCTCTCTACGTGTTGAATGTTCCACAGCTCCGAGACACCCGCAAAAGGCGTTTTGTGCGCTGGAGTTTAGCGTAAAGATCGAATCAACAGGATCAGGATCAGGATTGGTTTGGATCTGGTTGCAGCTGGAGAAGTTCGGAGTGCGAGGCTGAAACTAGGAGCTAGGGAACCAGGGCAGAGACCAGAATATACCAGAGAACCTATACTAGCACAATTGGAACGCTATTAGCACCAGAACAATTTCACACTGCTGAGCCTAACTCCAGCTGGACTTAAGATGGAAACTAGGTTGCCCCTCTGGGCTTTAGAAACGCTGAGCTGTCCAGTGTTTGGCTGGAAGCTACTCTGGGCGTGCGCGTACCGGCTGCCCCACACTGGCGAACTTTAGCTGGGAAGGGCTGAATAGGCTCAAGAGTCAAGAGGGCAAACAGCTTGTCAAGAATTGAGTTTAGTTGAAGCGCCTGGAACAGTTGTCTGACATTGGCATAAAAGTGTTGATGTATTGTCAATTGAGTGCAAAAAACACTCAGCTCAATTGAAGCAGCAGAACCCTTAGTTTCCAGCCATGGTCCATCGCTACACCAATGCTAAAATTTTCGGAGTGCTACATCACCGTTCCAACTTTTCTTGTATGCATCGACTTGACCTGTAAAAAGTAATTTGCATTGCATCTGAAAATATGCCTTTTGATCGAACTCCGTCAACATTCAGCCTATAACAACAACAAGAAACATGATCATTCATCACTTGGTCTAAAGCCGATTGTCGTTCTTGCACTAGCTTCACCCACAAAACCAGTACATATCTCCTGTAATACCTGGGATTTCAGGATCATATTATAAGTTCTGACGTACCTAATCAAAAACTCCGAGAAACCCACCCCAGAATATTAAAGCTGTTTGGTGTACTGCATCATGAATTATTATATAAAGACTTGAAATTCCCCTATTTTCTACCCAGTGATATCTGGTTTCAATCTCTATCGTTATAGTACATTACTATATTAATCATTCCACATCACAATGCTTAGATCACAATTGAGAACTTACGCTCCATTAAACAAAAAGTTATTCCTAAGAGGTTTAGCTACAACTACCATTCCAACCACTCAAAAGGGTGTTATCTTTTATGAAAACGGTGGTGAATTACACTACAAAGACATCCCAGTGCCAAAACCTAAACCAACAGAAATCTTGGTTAATGTTAAATATTCAGGTGTTTGTCATACTGATTTACACGCATGGAAAGGTGATTGGCCATTAGATACTAAATTACCATTAGTTGGTGGTCATGAAGGTGCAGGTATTGTTGTTGCCAAAGGTGAAGAAGTTAAAAATTTCGAAATTGGTGATTATGCAGGTATTAAATGGTTAAATGGTTCATGTCAATCATGTGAATTATGTGAAAATTCATATGAATCAAATTGTTTAGAAGCTGATTTATCAGGTTATACACATGATGGTTCATTCCAACAATATGCTACCGCTGATGCTGTGCAAGCTGCTCAAATTCCAAAAGGTACCGATTTAGCAGAAATTGCTCCAATCTTATGTGCAGGTGTTACCGTGTACAAGGCTTTAAAATCTGCTCAATTAAAAGCTGGTCAATGGGTTGCCATTTCAGGTGCTGCAGGTGGTTTAGGTTCATTAGCTGTTCAATATGCTAAAGCTATGGGTTTAAGAGTCCTTGGTATTGATGGTGGTGCTGAAAAGGAAAAATTATTCACTTCATTAGGTGGTGATCATTTTGTTGATTTCACAAAGGAAAAAAACATTGTTGAAGCTATTCAAAATGCAACTAATGGTGGTCCACATGGTGTCATTAACGTTTCAGTTGCTGAAGCTGCCATTTCTCAATCAACTGAATACGTTAGACCAACTGGTAAAGTTGTTCTTGTTGGGTTACCAGCAGGTGCTGTTTGTAAATCTGAAGTTTTCTCTCATGTTGTTAAATCTATTAACATTATTGGTTCTTATGTTGGTAACAGAGCTGATACCAGAGAAGCTATTGATTTCTTCTCAAGAGGTTTAGTTAAATCTCCAATCAAAGTTGTTGGTCTATCTGAATTACCAAAAGTTTACGAACTAATGGAGCAAGGTAAGATCTTAGGTCGTTACGTTGTTGATACTGAAAAATAGATCATGAATCAATCTTTAAATCTATAGAGGAACTGGATTCCTACTAAATATATATATATATTCTATACGCCGAATGATGAATGATTACAATTAAATTTGATAACTTGTTCGCTGTAGCTACTCAGTACCTAATCATTCCATCTTCAAGATATGTGATCCATAGATGTCCCTCGAGATCTAGATAGGTAGTTCCAACGTGTACATGTACTACAATCATCGAGATTCGATATAAACAATATTAAACTTCAATATTAACAGCTCAAGCTGGGATTCTAATAATTAAAGGTTAATATAGTATTAATTTCAACTTATCACATACTTCCGTAGCACTTAAAGAAGTCTTCGATATAAGAGAAGATCACAAGTAAAGACTATGTCCCGGTGGACTGTTGGCCTCATATCACATCCAGGAGTCAGAGCCAATATCTAAATAAGCACCATATGGAAGCTCAGAGTATTTATGATCCTCTTGAGGCATCATGTTTGAGCATGTTCATTTTTCAACAATTCTTTTATCATGGAAAATGTTCATGCCGTCATTAGTTATGGATGGATCAAGGCTTCCAGATGATGAATGATGTACTTTGGGTAATCATAATTGAGCGCTTCTTTGTGTAACTCCAATCCGCTAGGATAGCTTCAGATTTGAGCCTCTTAAAGGGAAAAAGTAGGGACGTATATGATCAGAGTCCAAGCTTGTTAGAAAGCGATGTCTTTCTAGCCCATTGTCAAGTATGGTCGCTCAATGAATTATCAAATTTGACTTTATCCAGATGAGTAAGCTTTTTTTTGTGTCACAATTAGCTATAAGCCTTGGTTCAGCTAGTCCAATGATAGATTGTTATACCGCATAGTTTTTATTTCACTGCAAAAGTTTTGTAATTGAGATCAAAGATTAAGCTTTAAAGACCCTAACTCAAACCAAATAGCTTTTGTCATCCTCCAGCAGGGAATCCTTGATGTTGCGTAGCCTTATCAGCCCAAATAAATTTTTGAAAGCCAAGTCGTTTAATTCTCCACAGACTAATGATTTCAAAACACCAAAGAAATCAGATACAACACTGTTTTTAGATGTACCTAGTT
This sequence comes from Hansenula lynferdii, assembly GCA_030582155.1. Taxonomy (NCBI): domain Eukaryota; kingdom Fungi; phylum Ascomycota; class Saccharomycetes; order Phaffomycetales; family Wickerhamomycetaceae; genus Hansenula; species Hansenula lynferdii. Next base: position 42,772 of record JAKTWT010000054.1, on the reverse strand, counting down.
CGAGACCATTCTCAAGATCGACTTCGAAGCTTTGAAGACCAGCATTGTGATCCTGGAGGTCATTGGTTTCAATGCTGGGTGTGTTTCCCATTGTGTAATATCAGAGGCAGCTAAAGATCAAATATTGGATGAGTATCTTAACATTAATTTATATTGGGGTCTCTTTCAAATGATTTCGAATCTTGCATCGATACGCTTTTGTGTCAAGAAAAGCTCCACAATCAGATTTTCGGTGATCTTTTGGTATCATGAGAAAAGAGCACTAGCCGTTTGAAATCCATAACAATACTACTCTTCAGTCATAATTACATCTATCTGTGGACGAATCAGTTGCAGCGGCTAATTTGCCTAAACTCGACAATGTGTTAAGCTTTGTCTGAGCCAAGCCATCAAAAATCTTGATTTTTAATTCGCGTGTTAACTTTCACCAAGCGATCAATAATTAATATAATCACACTACTTCTTGGTAGAAGCTGCTCTGGTTTGCACTTCAGTAAACGTCAAATGGCTCAACATTCAAACGCTCGCTTGCTCTGATTATACGAAGTACAGCATCTTGGTGTAGTGGTTGCGGCTAAATCAAGGGTCCATCAGCACACAATTCAACAATTTACAGTCATCAAGTGTGGTGTCAAAGCATGGCTTTTTTGCTTTATCCTTTAATCTGATACAAGATAACAGCTGGTCGAAAACAAACGTGGGTCAAATGGAGATGGGGACGTACTGGAACGGATAAAGTGGCTGCCTTATTACACACTGTTGAAATCGAGAGTAAGGGTTCAAATTGCGCCATAGAAGAATGAGTTCATTGTCAGAACTGATAATAGTTTTCATTTCTGATTATAAGGTATAAATTGAGATGATCTGGCCATTGTAGACCATAGATGAGTTTCAAGAAGATCTTAATACGACCCACTAAAGATGTCTGGCTCTGAACTTGAGAAACAACAGCCATTGAACGAGGTTCGTTCGGTGTTCTCTGATGATTCGAAAAGGGATCATAGACTTGAAGTCAAGGACCTTGACCTTCACAATAATGATACTCCGTTCATAGATCTTAAAATCGATCTAACCCCAGAGGAGATTGCCAAACGGAACACATTTTGGTTCAAACTAAGTTTATTTTTATGGGACTCTGTGGATAAACATCCTTTGGAAAGATCCTTTTTGTTCAAACTAGACTTCTTCCTATTATCATCCTCTATGTTGGGGTATTTTATCAAAACTTTAAATCAAAGTAACGTGGGTACTGCTTATGTCAATGGTATGAAAGAATATTATCATATGAATGGTAATCAGTATAATTATATGAGCACTCTTTGGACAGTCGGTTACATTATTGGTCAAATTCCGTCAAATCTGATTTTGCATAGAATTTCCGCTAGATACTACTTAGCAGGTTTGGAAATAACATGGGCTATCTTGACTGTTTTTTTAATTTTACCAAAATCTCTAAATGGTATTTACGCTATCAGATTCTTCATGGGTCTTTTGGAATCAGGTTACTTCCCAGGGCTGGAATATTTAATTGGCTCTTGGTACAGCAGAAAGGAACTAACAAAGAGATCAACTTTCTTTGCATGTGCCGGTACTGCAGCTGGGCTAATCAGTGGTCCTTTACAGCAAGGTATTTTGGATTCTAAATGGGCGCAAAAGGGACTAGAGCCTTTCCAATGGATGTTTGTTATAGATGCTATAATCTCTGCTCCAATTGCATTATACACATTGTTCACTGATCCTAATACCCCATCGACTACCAATGCTTTTTACTTTAACGAAACTGACAAAAAGGTCGCATTGGAAAGAAGAAGAAGAATTGGTGCACAATTAAATACCAGAGAGAAGTATAGTCTTAAAAAGATCAAATCGTTTTTCAATACTTGGCATGTGTGGGTTTTACCTTTTTTGTTTTTATCATTCAATAACTCAGCTGCATCATCAGGCCAACAAACGTTCCAGTTGTGGATGAAAAATGACTTGAAACTAAAGCCATATCAATACAACATTTATCCAACTGCCATGTCAGGAGGTGGTATTGGGCTCGCTGTTTTTGCTGCGTACACAAATGATTATTTCCGTGGCCGTCTAAATCCATTGTTTCTACTATTGATGTTTACCTCTGTTTGTTTCAGTTGTGCTTGTCTAGCAGTATGGGACATTCCAATAGGGCTCCACTGGTTTGCGTACTATGGTATTGGGATTCCTTTAAGTGTTGGCCAGCCAATGATCTTTTCATGGATAAATAGAATGTTGGCTTATGATGATATGAAAAGAAATTTTGTTGTGGTCGTCACAAACACATTGCCTTATATAACGGGTGCTTTTGTTCCAATTTTCACATTCAATCAAACTACACAACCTAGATTTTTCATCGGTTTTACCTATACGGCATGCTTGTCTGCATTAGGTATTATACTTACTATTTTGGTTTTCTTTTTGACTATTCGTGATGATAGAAGAAATAGAAGAGCAATAGAAGAGAAAGATGGAGAGCTTCCAGCTCACGGTTAAAAAATTGATCAGATAATATTATGAAATAGATCGAATTAATCAAAGATTGATTGTTGATTTTGCAGTAGTTCACCAGCCTTCAGATATATGGGAAGTCGCGAATTTTATAATTTCCATATATTTCCACGCAACTTTTAGTAATTAAGTATATTCAACTTCGAACACAGGCAGTTCTATCATATCTACCTACAAACTACTCAAAATGAACCTTTATATTTCTAAAGAATAATTAATAAGATGATAATGATCGTGCTGGCTCAAATTTTAGGCTCCTGAGATGGAAAAATGAAACAGCGGCCAATGATATTTATCCACTACCACCCCAACGTCGTTTTATCTCTTCTAGTTTTGCATTGGTCTTTGGCTTTGGCTTTTCCACTTTCTTTTCAATTGGTAATTCATCTGGGATATCACGGCTATGAGACTCATTGTCTTTGATGATGTGCTGCTTTTGGAGGGCTTTGTTCCCTGATCTTTCGAGACCCCCGCTATTTGTTGCGTCCTTCAAAGGTTTTATGCTGATTATTGGTCTCCTATACAAGTCATTCATTTTCCTTTGTATAAAGTAGATTAACGGACTTGGGCAAAATTTGAATGGGTTTCTCTCAAAGAATTTTTTTGTTTTTGAATTCAAGGTATTTATTGTTTCAAAATGATGTTCGAAGCTGATAGGGAAAAAATAGTTTCGAAATGTTGGGACTCTATTATAGGAATACCTTTCGCAAGTATCGTCTTTAGGCTCAGAACGGTGATAATCTTGGAAATGTCTGTATAGCAGTCTATGGAAATCATCAACATTAATCTTATCTGAAACAGGAACAATAGCAAGACACGGCTCGCTTTTATCTGGGTTGAATTCGGTACAAATGAAAACACAATCATAATGATCATCTCTAACATAATAAGTCCCCACCAATGGCTCAGATACATAAGATGAACTTCCAAAAAACCCATGCCTAAACTTCATATGATTAAAATACTGAGAATGTAAGGTATCATAAAAAAATGGTTTTCTTCTATCAATTGTTTCAAGCTTTCCATCTCTCTTCATTGCTTTTTTTCTTTCAGGATCCTTGGTATGAGCAAATGGATCACACATTGGACAAATCTTATAGGTATTTTGTTTGGTATTGCTCTGATATTTTTTGCTGTATGTTTTATGTGTTTCCTTTTTGAAATAACAAAATTTTGGTGCATGATATGGACTATCAGGGATGTATTTAGGATTTTGTTCAAGTTTCATTGGCGGGAACTCTTTAAATATTTGCTTATAACGTTCAGTGAACTTTTCAAGATCGTTGTATTCATGCGTTTTTTGGTAGCGTTTCATACCTAATTGATGGGGTCCTATAGGCTTTTCAATGCGGACCAATTGTGCTAGATCATTGGTATCCATTTTGGTTATCTTTTCAGCTAATTTTAAAGCAAAGTTAAGGAGAATAATGGTGATTGAAGAGATCTCGAGCTATCACAGATGACACAGCCAATCGTTATCTAGTTCGTCTGCCATCAAAATTTTTGTGATCTCTGCTTTTGTGGATCGGCTATTTGAACTTGTCTATTTTTAATATTCGGTACTAGCGCCATGGTAACGGCTGATATGAGCTAGAAAATAGAAATTTTTGTTTCACCTCCTACAATTCGAATTCAAGGTCACTAATTCCATAACCTTATAGAAGTTTATACATAACTGGAGTCCTCATAAACAAAATCTTCGAAATCTCCATATTTGTGAACCCATTCAGATTCAAAAAGACCACTCAAGTCGTCTCCATTCCAACTTTCTTCCCCCAATTCTTTGAAGCTAGATGTCAAACCGTCTTTGTCATTATGATGGTTATCTGACAATAAATTAGATTTGTCAAAAGTTGGCTGCATATCAGTGGCAAATTCTTCTTGCTTCATGTCATTCTTACCACCGAAATCATGATTGTTGTCGTAAACCTCATCCACAAGAGATTTAAGTGCATCGGTTGATAAATCTAAAGCTCTGGAAGTTTTATGGCTCAAAAATAAAGAAGATGGATCACGAGTGGCTGATTGCAGAAGCAATGATAATCGTTTGGAGCTCAAAGTACCATCTTTGAAAGTTGCCTTAGTCTTCCTGATGCTATGGTCTTGGTAGCTTGGAACATTCTTCGCACGGATCTTGGACTGTGTATCTCTCAAATCACGGAAATTTGTTTTTGTTGATGATTTTTCGTTCGAACTCTTTGAGATCAATTGTGGGTCAACGTTGAAACAAGACAAAGTTCTGGAAATTTTCAGGCTATCGAAATCAACAGTTGAACATCTTTTGATTAACAGCAATGATAATTCCTCAATATCTTTATCGGAGCATACTTTAAACCTAGAAATATCTTTATTCTTCACCACAGACTTGAAGTGATTATATGCTATCTCGAATGCTTCTCTATGGATAGGAAAGAATATGTTGTGCTTTGCTGACTCATGATGGTTATCATTTTCTATCCCGTGTGTCAGACCCTTATAAACTGAGCTTTTACTCACATGAACTTTATCAAAATGCCTGAAGTAACTTTTGAAGGGGTTTGGTTTCGAATGAGTAAAACGAAAGATTGCAAGACACAGTGAGCTTTTTTGATTATTGGATCCGTCGTGATTATGATGTGGACATATGATACACATTTGGTATCTTTGAAATGACACTTGCTTCTGAGAATTTATGGTGATTAAGCTTTCACTCAAACCAACAAATGGTTGGGGTGCCAATTGGTATTTGAAAATACCATGAGAGTATGCCAAATGATGATTGTACTCGGAATGTAAAGTGTCATAAAAGAATCTGCTTTTGGATGAAGTTTCTTTGAATGGATCACAATATGGACATAGAATATATTTGTTGATCTTGCTTCCTGTTTTATAACTTTTATGCTTATATACAGCCTTATAAATTATATTTGAGCTTTTGTATGGGTCATTGGGGTCGAACTGATCATTGTTCTCTAGCATGAAATCTGGAGTTCTACCAAGGAAATGTTTGTGGGCACGTATATACTCATGGAGGTCTGTTGTTATGGGATATTTCTTCCTTGAACTGAGATGTACAAAGATTTGACTTTCATCGATTCTTAAGTCCAATTTAGTAGATTTCAAATCTAGCAAATCAATAGGGTTGTTTGGCATAGCAAATTAGTGGCTGTAACTTTCAAGCGAGGCTTTATATACTAATATAACGTAGAGTTTAAGTCTGAAAGTTGGCGCTGTTACAGTCCACAATATTAGTGTTTTTGTGTCAACTTTTGATCATATCTATAAAAACAATCAGAGAAACTCATTAAAGTGATAGAACTCGACAGATGACGTCTACACAATTTAGGTGCTTCATCTGAGGATATTCTACTAAATATTGAACCTGATGATTCCATAAAGAGATCTGCCTACTTAAATGTACTTGATAAATAAATATTAGATAAGAGAGCCTTGATAGACAAGAACTGAAAGCTATCAACATCCTAACTAGATTCCACTCGCTTCTTTATGGCTTCATTAAACTTCTCAAAGTTCTTTTGAGTCTTTTCACCAACAAAGTACAACAATGGAGCCTTTAGAACACCTTGAAAGTTTTCAAAATGTTTAAATTCAGTTTTCCCATTTTCAACTTCAGAAAATTGAAATTTATGCGTACCTTCAAAGATCCATGATGAAAATAGCTGACCAGACCAAGAGAACTCATTGGTGGTGTTTGAAACAACAACTGGCTCCATTTTGGTTTCGGATCCTGGTTGAAACGATAATACCACCGATAGCTTATCACCTGGATTGACACTACCAGCCTTTGCAGGTTCAACGGATTGTATAAACTGCGACCACTCTTTATAAGAAGCAAAATCTAAAAGTGCTTCACGCACTGCTGCTGGTGAGCCGTTTATTATGATTGAGCTGTAGACAGATGGCTTTGACATTGTGTAATAAGTTGTGTTGATTACTGATAAGAATTTGGAGTGAACTTTGGAGCAATTTTTCAACTAGATTCTGCGATATATCAGTGGATGTGCCACTCTTTTTATAGACGAAGACAATCTTCAAATCTGGATAGCAAGGTTGTATAATGATACACCCTAGTCATCTTCTGTATTGTAAATTACAATCTAACATGTAGATGACCCATAGAAATCACACAGAAAACACCGTCTAGCGATGACTAAGCAGTAGTTAATGGATTACATAATCTGGATAATTATTCATCATTTGTTATTTGTTTACGCCTCTGTGCCAAAAGTCAAGTGGACTCAACTGATTCTTGGTGACATGTACCAGTTTTTGAGAAACCCTGGCCCTTGTCGCTGTTAACTTACTACGTGTTAAATTATTGGTGCCCTATGTTGTATCAAAATCCACAATTATGGCAAAAACCACAGCAGCCAAATCCATTTTCAATATTTGACTGTGGACCACAATTTTGACTTGACTTGAGGCTGGAGAACTACTCGAAAGTGTCAAACGCAACGGCTGCCAACTAAGCAGACCCTTCTACCAAAATGACTTGAATTCTTCGATGATCTCCCCAGCTGCTATTTTATCGTTCAACGGTGTGGATATTTAGACTTTAGACCCTGTGACTGTAATATTCCAGCTTGCTCAATATTGGCCACAGTTTGACAATGGCTATTGTGGCCACTGATTATCGATACAACCATAAATACCGTCAAGGGAAAAAATTCACCACAATGTCGAATGCTAAGAATTTCCTTGAGATGCCGTACTGATTCACTGAGAGAAGAGCTGCAACTCCAGGATCAATATAAAATGATGATTATCTGCACATTATAATAAGTTCTCATCACACTTTGAAAGGATTATAAAAGATGTCGTTCTTGGGGAAACAGCTTTCAAAGCTTACATTCAGTTCACATGAGCAAGACTCTGTTGATTATGAATCGAAAAGTAATCATCTACAGACGGTTGAGTCCGGTGATGAAAGCTCTGATTCTGATGTGGCACAATTAAATGAAGATGGTGCTCCAGTGGAGAAGAATAATCCTTTGGGTTATAACATTGGATACCATTCTTTAGTCTATCTTGTCGTTTCTGGGATTATCGGTACAGGTATCTTTTCCACTCCGGGGACTATCTTGAAACAAATTGGTTCCATCGGTGGGTCTTACATTCTTTGGGTGGTTGGGTTCATCATTGCATTACAAAAAGTGATGATCTATATCGAATATGTCACATATTTCCAAGGAAGAAGTGGTGGTGACGTTGCTTATTTGGAACAAGCCTATCCAAAACCTCTTTTCTTAGTTCCAAGTGTCTACGCTGCTGTCAATGTTATTTTGTCATTCTTAAACAGTTCTGCAGTGGCATTTGGTCAATATATTTTGAAAGCTGCAGAAATTGAGGTAACCACATGGCGCCAAAGAGGTATTGGTGTTGGTATATTGACTTTCACATGTATTATATCCGCTTTGAGTACCAAATGGTCTTTAAAGCTATCAAATTGGTTGGGACATGCCAAAATTTTGACTCTTTTATTTATAAGTATAACTGGATTTGTTGTTCTTGGTGGTGGTACAAGCGTTGAAAATCCTAAGGCAAACTTCCACAATGCTATGGATGGTGCTACAAGCAGTGCTAACTCTATTGCTAACAGTATTATAAAAATCTCATTTTCATACGGTGGTACCGGGTATGCCTTTGGTGTTGTGTCAGAGTTACCACCTGCAAAGAGAATGAAAGGATATACAAGAGTTGTACCACTTACATTCTTCTTCATTTTCATCTTGTACATTTTGACAGTCACTGCACTTTATGCTGGTGGTGGTTCTGTTGAGGAAATTAAAAATTCTGGTGTTTTAACAGCCTCATTATTTTTTGAAAATGTCTTCAAGACAAGAGCAGCCACAAGAGCTCTAAGCGTTTTAGTTGCCCTTTCAGCATTTGGTCATTTGATTCCTGCTGTTATATCTCATTCAAGATCATTAAGAGAATGTGGTCGTCAAGGTGTTCTACCATTCAAGAGCTTTTGGGTTTCAACAAAACCTCTTGGTACTCCATTGGGTCCAATTTTCATTACATGGTTGGTTAACACTGTTGTGATGATTGCTCCTCCTGCAGGTGATGCTTATAATTTCATTGTTGACATGGGATCATACACTGGTTACGTGTTTGATATCTTAATGGCTTCAGGTCTATTAGCTGTCCGTAGACAAAGAAAACTCAGAGGCTTGGGATTTGAAGGTTTTAAAGTTCCATTGGTTTTCATCATTATTCAAATCTTATTCCAGGTATTTGTTTTGATCATGCCGTTAGTCCCACCAAAGAATTCAGATGGATCAATCAATTTAACCGGTGGTGATGTTAGTTTCTTTTACGCTACATATTGTATTGTTTCACTTGGGTTATTATCATTTTGTGTTCTTTATTATGTCGCATGGCAATTTATTGTTCCTTCAATAAGAGGTTACAGACATAGAGTTGAACGTTATAAATTGGAAAATGGTGAATTGGGTAATCGTGTCATTAAAGTCCCAGTTTCACAATTAGAAGAATGGGATAGAATCCATGGTAAAAAAGTTAGTCTTAATACACCAGTGGATGATGAGGTGGAAGTTATTGATGTAGATACTTCACAGGAAAAGAATGATGGCCTGAAACACAGAGATGTAAATGTATAGAAAGAATGAGTAATAATTAATTGTTTTTGACTTCAATAATGTAGATCGCTTCAAGAAATAATAGCATTTCTGGTAGCAGTATTTAAGATTTTGATTTTGGTAATTATAAATCATCATTTATATATGATCTTTCGCAAGTCCGGTTATTTCCGGGCAAATGTGCCGGGTAACGTACAAAATAGTCTATTGACGCAGGCGATAACCAGCAATTTTCAAAAGTTCGCAATTCGGGCGTGTGGCGTAGTTGGTAGCGCGCTCCCTTAGCATGGGAGAGGTCTCCGGTTCGACTCCGGACTCGTCCAATTTTTTTTTGGCCTTATTTTTGAAAATTCCGAGTCAAAAAACGATGGTTGACTCCGTCTTCACATGGTTTTTTTTTAGCTGGAGCAAGTTGATGATAGTAAACGGTAATTTAAAGGGATTTTGATCGTATTTTTTTTTCTTCAACTCTTTACATTTATTTATTGAGGATCTCATATATCAATTCAGAATGTTTAGCAGAACTTTATTAAGAACTGTTGGTAAACCAACCACTTCAAGATTCTTCAATCAATCATTAAAATTATCATATAGATTCAATTCTACATCAGCACATGAGATAAATCCAGATTCAATAATCAATAAATATTCTAAAGGTCCAATTTCTTTAAGATTCACTAATGAACATGAATATGTTGCAGCACATCCAGATGGTGTTGCCTTCATTGGTATAACTAAATATGCTGCTGACGCAATTGGTGATGTTACATTTGTTGAATTACCAGAAGTTGGAGATAAATTTGGAGAAACTGATTTACTAGCATCAATTGAAAGTGTCAAATCCTCAAATGATATCTATGCTCCAGTTAGTGGCGAAGTCATTGAAGTCAATGAAGCTTTAAATGATTCTGCTCCTTTGGTTAATAGTGACCCATTAGGTGAGGGTTGGTTAGTCAAGATGAAACTTGCTGAAGATGCTAAATTAGATGAAATAATGACACTTGAACAATATACCGAGTTCTTGAAATCTGAGTAAACTACATTTAAAAGAAGTTTTCCTCTACAAAATACACATATATTCATTTCTTATTCACTTCTTCAGGAGTTTTAGTTTTCATCTGTAGGGCATGAAGACCTCTATTATCGATTTCATCTTTAAGCAGGCTATAGATTAAACGATGTCTTGTAGGTTGATTTTTCCCTTGAAATTTATCACTTACGATATCTATGAAAAAATGTGTTTCATTTTTGTTACCAACACCTTCCATTGCCTTATGATGTGAATGTTTATGAGAATCATTTCTTATTCTTAATGATACTGGACTAAACTCATTGTTTAGCTTTGTGGTGATTGATTCTTCTATTGGACCAGACATTGATTTACTTGCTAGTGTTCTTCTTGAGATAAGAGATCTGAACATCGGTTTGTGAGTTATGCGTAGACTCTGTGTTGATTTATAATTTGAATATGACATTGAAAGCTCATTTCAATTTTCATTTTTCATTTTCTCCATAATATGAACTGCAGGAGAACACAGAGGACGATAAACGAGAGAAGGAAGATAATTCGGACAGGAAAGCCATTGATTAACACCAAAGTAAGATATTCTAGCAGTTTTATCGATGAAGAGTGTCTAGCCTTGTTCTCTATATTCCAAAGCCATGTAAGCAGGCTTAGACAGTGCTGACCAAATATATGTACGTGATCGCGATTGAACCTGATCTATGAGCCGTGAAGGGTCCCATCTTGACAAATAAAGTCTACAAAAGCACAGTTTATTTGCCACCTTCACTGGTATCTATTTATTAACTAGAAATAAATCTCAAATCACCAGATTATAGTGTAACATTGATAGTTTCTTCAATCATCTTCAAAGCCTTCTTCTCTCCATATTCGGTAAGTACCACAAAAAGCTTTTTATATTTTTTGAAAAAGCGAAATGTTCAAAATGGGCACACGTATTAACCGATTTGTTTTAGATCAACGACAAAGTCATATCAACCATCGATATATAAATTTGTATTATCGAAGAAGTCATAACATATCCATCCGGAATTGAAGTATCATATTCGATTCACTGTACATTGGGATTTTGGTATAAGAAACACTCAAATAATTGATTCTTGCCCCTACACACAAACAAGCCAGATCGAAAGACATTGAACCATAATAAAGACCATTCAACATCCATAAAATAGTTCAAAATGTCCTCAGCACAACCTTATGACCCATATATCCCATCAGGGGAAACAAATACACAATCCAATTCCAGAACAGCTGCATTACAATCTGTATGTGTCAAATCTTTGTATTAGAATTGCAATTACATTTACTAACTAAGGATGGTTTAGGAAATTGATGATACAGTGGGAATTATGAGAGAGAATATCGACAAAGTTGCTCAACGGTGAGTGTTGAATTAATTTCGACAGGCGGAAGACATAATACTAACATTAAACAGTGGTAACAATTTAAGTTCTATTGAAACAAAAGCAGACGATTTATCTGTATCAGCCCAAGGGTTTAGAAGAGGAGCAAATAGAGTTAGAAAGCAAATGTGGCTAAAAGATATGAAGATGAGATTTTGTCTTGTTGCAGTTGTGATTATATTGTTGATTGTTATTATCGTTCCGATTGTTGTTCATTTTACATGAGAGACTATTATCATGACAAGAGGAGAAAAAGCTAAGTAATTTTTATGTAGATTAATTTATGTTTATGTGTGTTGAGTTTAGGTAGAAGCGGTTATGAATTGTTGCTATATGTTCTATGGATGTATGGAATGTGGGTTGATGGATCAATTTGCTAGGCTATTCAACCAAATGAACATGAAACATCAACCAGCTCATCACGATTAAATTCTATAAACAGTACAAGGTAAACAATAACACCATTTCCTCTCTACATCCTTATCAATTGTACATAAATCCAGATGCACTTCATATATCAGCTGAATTCTAGTCCCGGTGCTGACGTAATCCAGTCGCTTGGATTTTCTTTTTCTGCCGTGTTGAATTTAACTCGTTATCGATGGGAGGACCTGGCCAATCACCGGCAGCAGAAGCGACAGCTGGCGTGTTTGATAGAAGGATGAGTGACTGATTCTCGATTCGAAGCGAGATTCAGATTGGGCAAATGCCTCGTGTGGGCGTGCTGATGCCAACAAAAAAGAGGATATACAGAATCAGTGGTTATGGGTCTACCCTACAGAACATTTTCCCTCTCGAGCTGAGTACAACTTCAAAGCCAATTCCTCCCTAATTCCAGCTCCAGCTCGAGCCAGTTCTTTATGGATAATAGTAAATACGACGTGGCCCGTACCACGGCCTCAGACCCTGCTAGACCCGCTGTAGTCCTGTCAAGACCCTCCCAGACCCTTTCCTGTTGTCCCTTTTGTGGCCCGTTTCTCAAAAATTATTTGCTTTTTGTAATAAAATTAAAATTTCTTCTGAGTCAGAGTCTCTCAAAGTGCTAATTTAAGAGAAAAAAAATTGATATATAACAAAGAGATTACCTGTTATTTACAACTCGGGTTCTCAAATTTATTTTAAAAGTTACTTCATTAGCTTTTAATTTGCTTTACAAGTCATATCCCAAACACATACATCTTTTTTTCATACAAAGAACATGTCTGAAAACACTGAAAACACTGCAACTTTGCAAAAATATCTTTCTTTAGACCAAAGAGGTCGTATTCTTGCTGAATATATCTGGATTGATGGTTCAGGTTCAATTCGTTCAAAAGGTCGTACTTTGAGCAAAGCCATCACTTCAGTTGATGATTTACCAGAATGGAACTTTGATGGTTCTTCAACAAACCAAGCTCCAGGTCATGATTCTGATGTTTATTTAAGACCAGTTGCCTACTACCCAGATCCTTTCAGAAGAGGTGATAACGTTATTGTTTTAGCTGAATGTTGGAACAACGATGGTACTCCAAACAAATTTAACCATAGACACGAATGTGAAAAATTAATGAATGCTCACAAATCTGAAAAAGTTTGGTTTGGGTTAGAACAAGAATACACTTTATTCGATCAATATGATAACGTTTACGGATGGCCAAAGGGTGGTTTCCCAGCTCCTCAAGGTCCTTACTACTGTGGTGTTGGTACTGGTAAAGTTTATGCCCGTGATGTTATTGAAGCTCATTACAGAGCTTGTTTATACGCAGGTATTGAAATCTCTGGTATTAATGCTGAAGTTATGCCTTCTCAATGGGAATTCCAAGTTGGTCCATGTACCGGTATTGAAATGGGTGATCAATTATGGGTTGCTCGTTACTTGTTACACAGAGTTGCTGAAGAATTTGGTGTTAAGATTTCTTTCCATCCAAAACCATTAAAGGGAGATTGGAATGGTGCTGGTTGTCACACCAATGTTTCTACTGAAAAGATGAGATCTGCTGGTGGTATCAAATATATTGACGAAGCTATTGAAAAATTAGCCAAACGTCATAAAGAACATATCTTGTTGTACGGTACAGATAACGATTTAAGATTAACTGGTCGTCATGAAACCGCTTCTGCTACTTCATTCTCTTCAGGTGTTGCTAACAGAGGTGCTTCTATTAGAATTCCAAGATCTGTTGCTAAAGAAGGTCAAGGTTATTTCGAAGATCGTCGTCCAGCGTCAAACATTGATCCATATTTAGTTACTGGTATCATTGCTGAAACTATAATGGGTGAAATCACTGATGCTGATATGTCTAAAGAATTCCAAAGAGAATCATTATAGATTTGAGGGGTGAAAGTGTTGTATGATAATGAGTTTTAAACAAAAGAATATGTGTGCGTTTTGTTTTTTTTTTCTTTTACAAGTTTATTAATTAGAGTAAACGATATATCCAATTGAATGTTTAGATTTGTATTCAAAACTAGAATTTGTAGTTGAAAGATAAGAAGTGGGACTAGTCTAAGGGGTAGTTTTATATACTTGGTGTGATGTTTAAGTTTATTGTTATCTATACCGCGGAGTCTTATCGATATAGTATCATATCTCCAACAATAGATTTATTATTTATGATCTATGCCTATCTCGATGTGTTGTTTCTAAATTTCATAGATAGCTAGGGGATCACTTTGAAAATTAGCTAAGAACTGGCAGCTCATTGATCGCTATAAGCTCATGGAGCGTTTAGTCATATAGCTGGTCACAATAATATACGTTGTGTATACTACATACTACCAACTACATGAATACATATATAAAGGAATATGATATAAGTGTTGGTGAATTTGGATCTTAACTATTATCTACTGATAGCGTAAAGCGTAAAGTCTACATACAATCGTTGTGCAGATAGTCAACATAGAACGACGTATATCTAAACTCTAAACTGATCTTTCATGATCAATGATCAGCTTGCTGATCCATATCAGGAGCGCAATATCTTGTGGATGTGAGATGTTATCTTTCTGTAGCAGGCAGGATAGATTTAGTGAGATCTACCATCATCAACTTACCAGCCATGATCCATGTTTTAGTTCTCCTTGATTCCTTATCTAATGATCCCCAGATAAAAGATAAAAGTCTATCTAAAGTTTGTGCAAAAGGACATTGACACTTTAAAACTTGACAGTATCCAAAAATTAATTCGAGGGCATAACACGTGACAGTCACCTGACCAATTCCGACTGAGCTGTTTTTCGAGATTTCTAGGCTGCATTTCAATCCTTTGGAATTCAGAGGTATTAAAGAAAGGGTTGATAATTGTGGGTTTCATACAGAATTACAACAAAATCAGTTAAACTCGGTGTCCATCATGTCTGGAAGTCAAGTATGTTACATCAGTTAGTGAAGGGACTTTACTGGATCTACATTGGGAATGGTTAATAAGACATAAACACTAACAACAACCTCTTATCAGTTTAAACAACTTCAGTTGGATAGTCCATATTTTGAAGATTATAGACAAGCTATCTTATCCAAAACGATTCCATGGGATGGATATGCTCGTGGAGCTTTGATCTCTGAACAAGAAGCTAGAGATTTGACCGCATTAGAAAAAATCAATACAGAAGAATCATTAACTAAATTTGTCTCAACAAACTCAATTGATAATTATGTTGAGACTTTACTAAACGTTCTTGCTAAGGATCTTAACGATAGAAAAGATGCCATCAAGTATGTTCTTGTGTTAATTTCAGGGTTCATCAAATACGATAAAGTTTTAGAAAAACTAGTTGCATTAAATTCTCAAAACAATGATTCAATCTTGACACCTTTTGTTAAATATTTAGAATATCAAAATGATGAGGTTATAAAATTATTCACACTTTACAATCTATCATTTCTTTTGATCCAACCAGATGTTACCCCAGTGGATGAATCTGTTGTATTAAGAATTTTTGAAATTTTAGATGGATTAGTGGAATCTGAAAATTTCAAATTGAAACAATTCGCAATTGAATTAACCAGTGAATTGTTATCCAAAAAGACATATAGAGATATTTATTGGTCTAAACATGAAGAATTTGTACCAAAATTATTCACCAATTTGAATACAGTCTTAACACATAATTCAACCAATTCTATTCAATTCCAATACAAAATTTTGCTAGTCATTTGGTTATTAACTTTCAACAGCTCAGTTATTAAGAGCTACTCTAAATCTTATTTAAATGATACACTTTCATTATTGAAATTAGTTAAAGTTTCCATTAAAGAGAAAATAATAAGATTAATTGTTTCCATCTTGAACAATTTAACTTCAACACCAGATGAAACAGTCGCAGACAACAATTTAAAATATTTAATACTAATTGGTAACATTTCACCAATCATTACAAATTTGAAAAATCGTAAGTGGTCAGATGATGAATTGATTGAAGATTTAGATAATTTAACTGCAAGAATTCAAGATGTTTTCGATAAATTAACAAGTTTTGATGAATATTTACAAGAATTGAATTCTAAGAAATTCACAAACAGTCCAACTCATTCAAATGAGGAATTCTTTATTGATAACTTGAACAAATTCCAAGACTCTAATTATAAAGTGTTCAAACAATTGATTCAGTTATTAGACTATGAATCAAATGATTCAAGTAATTTCACTTTTATTTTGAACGATATAGGAAAAATCCTCAAATTGGATTCAAAAGCTGTTTCAGTTATAGCTGATCAGGGCAAAAAGACCAAAATTATGGAATTGTTAAACCATAAAAATTCAGAAGTTCGTTATTCCGCTTTGAAAGCTACTCAATTGATTGTTGCTCAAACATTCAATTAAGTTCTTGAATTTCTTTTTTTTTATATTGTATCTACAATTAATATAGAAAAGTCATGTTTTCTTATTTGTACATTTGTATATAGTCTCTTTTATCCATCATCCAGTGATGTGTTTTTCTATTTGACAGCGATTTGATAATCACTTGCATCGGCACATCCATAGTCACTGACATCACTTGCATCACTTTCATACTCTTCATCATCTAAATCACTCGAGTCGGAGCCATGATGATCTTGTTTATCTTTTGTATTAACCTCTTTTATGAAGTCAGATGTCAAGTTGGAGAAAGCATTAACCGATTTTGACCAATTAGTGGAAATGTCTTTCTGTAAGTTTTTAAAATTGAAAGATTGATTATTATTATTATTATTGGATATTTGTGACATTGAAATCTTCTTCTTCAAGTTGGCAAAATTGTTACTTTGTTCCCTTGCAGTAGCTTCAAAGCTTGCTTCTATATTAGCTCTTAACATACTAAGTGATTGCTTTGGCCTTAGACCTGTTGGAGGTTGTTCGTGTGTTACAGATCTTGTTGGTGACAATGGCGTAGTCGATGAGGTAGCAGAGGCTCTAGACGTAGGTCTTCTTGGTGATAATGCAGGTGGTAAAGTTGATGCATTAGTTCTATTGCACTTTCTTTCAATTTCCCATAGTTCTTTTTCTGATTGTGCCAATCTTTTCTTCAATGCATCCATATTTGATTTTAACTCTAGTACTTCTCTTTGCTTTGATGCCAGCTCAAGAATTATGTTTTCGTTGATCATACCCAAATTTTCATTCTTAGGTCTAGTTGGTGATGCTCTACCTGATCTAACAGGAGAAAGAGGTGGTGCCAGTTTGAAGCCATGATGGGTTCTAGATTCCACAGGTGGCTCAACTTTCGAAGCCTTTTGCTCCAGTTCTTCAAACTCCTTGTTGGAATCATCCTTTTGCTTCAATTTTTGGGATAAGTTGAATTTGACAAGTCCAGTGGACTCACTTATTATTCTTTGTCTTCTTGGAGAAACCGGTTGATGTTTTATACCGTCAATTGGCTGTCTAATTTGTTTATGATTCTCTATGTTGTTTAACACCATTTTAGCTTGATGAAATTGATTGTGGATTCTTCTTTAGTTGAGATGAAGGAATAATTGATAGAACAATTTTATCTCAAGTAATAAATCTAGCCTCTACTCTTTCTATCTAAAGACAATACGATAATTATCCAATTACTATTCCTAATCGGGATAAAAGTAAACACCGAGCTTCCATCTGTCAGTAATTACATAATCAAATAAGTACTCCGCGAAAACTAAAGACAAATATTAAAGAATCATAAACATTTAATTAATTGCAGTTTATAAACTTGGGACTTCAGCCCTTGGTGTGATTCTGAAAAGATGACGTCTTTGTGGATCATCCCAATCAAATGTCCAAGTATGTGCTGTTCTTCTGTTGTCCCAAACAACAACTGTTCCAGGTTTATAATCTGTTCTGATTTGTAAATCAATACTTTTACCAAGGTGATCATAAAGAAATTTTAATATAGAGTCCGATTCTTCCTTTTTCAATTCAACAATATCACCACCAAGAAGTTCATTTATGAAAAGTGATTTTTCACCAGTAACAGGGTGCTTTCTTACCAATGGATGAACAACTCCATCAAGGCCTTCTCTTCTCAGGAAAAATGGAGATTCTTCAGAGTTTGGTATTGGTTGTAATTTTTTATGTGTTTTACTCAACCTCTCCAAGATCTGTTGGAATTCCGGCGATAGTCTGTTATAAGCTTCTTGTGTATCAACATAAACAGTTCCACCTCCATTAGATGAAGGACCTTCTAAATAAGTCAGGAATGTTGTACCAGCAGGTTGCTTCTCATAAGTAATATCAGTGTGCCAGTATATAGCTTGACTATGTTTTCTAAGTCTCTCTTTCGATGGTGCTTCAGAGGTTTGTGATTTATAAACCAAATGAATGGCAGGTGCATTGGCAGGTGCTCCACTTGTTGGATGAATGTGTAATGGGCCAAAATGCTTACCGAATTCTTCAGCGAATTGAGGACCTTTGGATGATAAATCTTGGTCTTCAAACACAACAACACCTCTCTGTGCAACATAAAGGGCAAGATCATTTTTGGCTTCAGGTGATAATGAAGAAAGTTGGATTCCTTTAACTTCTGTACCAAATTTTGGAGTCAAGTGTTTAATTTTACCATTATGACCTTCTGGAAATAAGTTTTGAAAGTTTGGATCAGCTTTGTGTCCAGCGTCTTTATGATGGAATTCTTCTAATTTTGCATATTTTTCAAAAGGATCCCATGTTGGTAAATATTTTGGGAATAAAGCACCTTTAACTTCTTTTGGTAATGGTGTAAAAATATAATTCGAATCAGATTGAACTTCAACTCCAAATAATTTTAGTTTTGCAGGGTCCTTAGAGTCAATCTCGTCTTTTATAAGTTGTAGCTCCTCTTCAGATATCTTGCTTTTGGTCGTTGAATGAGCCTGTTCTTCACTGTTTGATCTGATTGTCATTTCTTATAAGAATTGGAGTTATAAGTTGAGATTGTGCAATCATTTCATGACACTTTTCCACTTTAATTTATACCATTTACCAAGAGTGTATATCATCTTTACAGCAGTTCGGCTCATATTCCATATCAACACAATTAAGCGTATCTTACAACAGTTTTATAACACAATGTCTCCAGTTTTTGACTAATTTCAATATCACTGATCAGCCACAATATAAGTCAAGATTACATAATCAAACCATTTTCGCGAAAACTTCAAGTTCATTTCCGCGAATTTTGTTTACTACCAATTCAAGTGACTTAGCGGTTAAAACATCAAGTATAAGTAAGATCTATCAAGATTCTCCATAACGCACGGATAAAATGGATACAATTCAATCTTTGATCAAAAGAATAGATAACGAGGATGGTGAAGGACTAGCTGCTGCCTTAAGGTCTCTTCCGAATGCTAGAAATGTTTCAAATTTAAGTCTTCAGATGATTGAAGCAGATTCAAGTTTATCATATGAAGTTGGAAATATATTGAAAGCCTATATCAATTTCAACCGAGCTATACATTCATTAAATACAGTAGAGAGTTTCAACAAGTGTGATGATCTTTTGAAAGCTTTCAACAGATTTGCAGAAGTGAAGACACAATGGGTGGTTAAATCATTAATTGTCATTGCAAGAAATTTAATAAATTATGCTATAAAAGCTGATGAATATCTTGAGAAAAATCCAACAGAACATCTTGAGAAAAAAAATCATGGTGATTTTGAAGAAGATACATGTTTGATTAAAGCTGCTAGAACTATACATAATTCATTCAAACTTTGTCTAAATGATAGAAATGAAGATTTATATGAATCAAGAGTTAATAATGTTTACTTCTTTGTGGGACAAGAATTAAGAATTTATTATAAGTTAGGTAATAGAGATTTGGCAAAGAATATGGAAAAAGTCTTGATTTCAAAACAGAAAGAATTACCAGGTTTATCAATGATTGATAAGTCCCAAGCTATTACATACTTATACTATAGTGGTGCTTTAGCATGTGGTGATGGTGATTTCAAAACTGCATATTTTAAATTCAAGTACGCTTTTGAGCTTTGTGGGAAAAGAGATCTTAAGCACAAAGAAGCTGTATTGGTTTATTTGATCCCGTTAAAATTTTTAATCACAAAGAAATATCCAAATTTAACAGAGTTATCCAAATTTCCAAAGAATAATGAACTTTATAGTAAGATCTTCACAAGTATATCAAATGGTGATTTGAAGAGTTTTGAATCCAATTTTGAGAGATTGGAATTATTCTTTTTAAGAAAGAATTTATATTTAGTTATTGAAAATCTTCGTACATTTGTTCTTTTGAAATTAATCAAGAAAATCTATGAAATGAATGGATCAAATCCACATTTAAACATCTCACAAATTTCTCGTGGGATTGAATTTGCTAAATATCATACAAATAATTTAAATTTGGAAAGATATAAAAATATGATTTCAGTTTTTTCTAATGATGAAACCGAGTGTTTGCTTGCCAATTTGATTTATAATGGATACCTCAAAGGTTATATTTCACATACAAATGGTGTGCTAGTTTTGAGTAAGAAGGATGCATTCCCAAAACAAGTAAAATTGCATGAAAGTTTAGAGTAATGGTATAATTTTATTTAAGAGACATATCGTAGGCTAAAGTTCTACTATTGCACCTGATATACTTGTATAGTGTAGATCAAGTCTGATGAGCGACAGGTACTGTACCTGTCAATTTGTGTTGCATTTCAAACTGACGAATCCCAGATCGTTGGATAACTTTGATCAGGTTTAATGATGAGCAGTACAGAGGTGTTAATATTTGATGTTCACCATCGTCCATAACCATAGATTAAAGTTTTCAAGTTTAAACGATGACACAATTTGCTCGATCAATTCTGAATCTTGCCTAAGCCCGAGCTGTTAACAGGAAGAGAACGGTTAAAGAGTGAAGGTTTGATGGAGCTATCCCGGAGCAGAGAAGTGTAATTTGTATTGTATGACAGTGCTGGCTATGGACTATAGAACATGGATCAACTGTATTGCTCAGAGCCCCCACGAAGCTCCCACGATGTAGGTGCTAGCTGAACCGTGAAACCGTTTTGACAGAACGATAACAGTTGATCATGCGTTGTGCAAAATTTTTACCTAGGCAGAATCAGCATCAGCTAGGCAGGCAAGATAGGAGGACCTCATGACAAGCTACGGTCCCTACAGATTCGCAAGGATGATAGAGGCTCATGCACACACGTTTATCAAATTGCTATCGCACAGATATTGCTTGAGGTTAGATCTACCCGGGTATTAACTCTAGGCTGAGACGTCCCTTTGGCTCCTTTGGCCCCCTTCTAGCGTGCTATACAGACTCTAGGCAGACTCTACACAAGTGCTAGGCTCGCACTTCCGCCGGTGACATCAACATTTCAGAGTTTCTCTGCCCAGGTCATGTTTCCGGGGTGCAGCGAGAAAATGACCACAAATATGACTAACAAAAATTTCAAATGTGATCACGGAAGAGAATTGATTTGAAATCGAATATCCATATTCCCACTATATAAAGATAGTCTAATCCTCTCCTTTTCAAGTAATTGTAGACTATTCCTATCCTTTATAGATCAATCTATACAACTACAAACAATACAACACAACATAACTACAAACAACATCACAATGGCTGCTCAACAATTCTTAGTACTATCAACCGAAATCTCCAAACCATTTGTTATTCCAAATGTTTCACCAACTAGTGCCACTTCAACTCCAAACTCTTCAAGAGCTTCAAGTGTTATTAGTATGAACCGTGATGGTAGACGTCCAAGTGTATTGTTATAAATTGATTAACATCACATATTGCATATCACATCATTTCTTCACTTCACAATGTCTATGAAGGCATTTCGCATTTTTGGTTTTAGTTTTAACATTTATCGGGATCTTTTAAAAGATTATATTATAGCTGGTTAAGCAAATAAAGGCTTACAAGGTGCTAGGCGGGTTTACTCTTTGATTATATGAGTACTTAGAAAAATTAAATTGAAGTTTCATTTCTTTATAAACAATTGTAGTTAAGTTATATACAGTTATTCTCTTAGAACTATGCAACTAAAAGATTGGATAGAATTCATTATACTTTTTAGCATAGTAACTAGTACCTAATAAACCTAAAACAGTCAAGACTAATGGAACTGGTTTACTAAATTTAACTGGGATACCTCTTGCAATACCAGCAGCTAATAATAATGATGAAGAACCTAATGCTAATTCTAATCCATAATCAGCATTTTGTTTTAATAAATAACCAGCTGTACCGAAAGCAGCGGCAAAAGTTAAACCAGCAGCTAATGATGGGATTGAACGTTTTTTACTGTATTGAATTATTAAAATCTGTTTACGGGATCTTGATATATAATGTACTCACGCAAAGCCGACAGAACCACCGACGAAGACTAAACCTGCTAGAGTGAATGCTGGATGTTCCTGCCATGTATTAGTAAATGCTATGTACCCAATAGTAGACCAAGAGAAACTCACCATTGTTGTAGATAAATAGGTTAACTAATTGTTTAAAACAAACATGTCATGGACTTTAAAAAACTGTGGTTATTCAATTTTCATCAACAGATGCTCGGTGTCTGGGTGTTGGACGTCCATTCGATTCCCGATGGCGTCTTTGATTTCGACCTCATTTTCTCATTCATTTTTCAGGTTTCAAATAATGATTTTGAGGCTACAATAGATAACTTTAAGATATAATTTTTAAATGAGATCTAATAGATTAAAAGGCATATCAAGGAAATTATAGAAAGCCAAAACTGTTGATACATATATAGGCAAGGACAATACTCAACGTGGAACAACTCCAGATTACATTCATTTCAATACATTACAAAACAAAGGATCATATGATTATAGTATAATGTCTGAACCAACTACACCTTTAATAAATGAATCAGTTAGTCAAAATTCTTCACCAAGTAAAAAGGCCAATGTACAGCAAAAATTGATGGTACTGAAGTTGAAAAGAATAAATGAATTAAACAATAGATTAAAAGATACATTATCAAAAGATCGAATTTATGCATCAAATGCTTCATTTTCTATAATTGATTATACACAATCAACAAAAGATTTTACAATACCAGAAGTTTGGGGACATTTACAACCTGGTGAAAATCCATTTAGAAATAATAGATTACAACAATCTTCAAGAAATCAACAATCACAAGATGGATGTTGTACAATAATGTGATATCATACACTTGAATTTAATACTTGCACTTATGAACGAACGTAACATATTTTGTATATTATAATGAAATGAATAAAGAATAATTTTTCAACCTCCTAGTTGTTTTTCCTCCTTCTCCACTTGGAACTGTAGCTTATCAGCACCTAAAGTATCATCACTTAATTTTTCATCTTCACCACATCCACAATCATAATCTTCAATAATATGTGCACAATCATATAGTGGTTTTTCCAATCTAGTATTAACTTTATTATGAATATCACAACCCCAAACAGCAGCGATTTGTCTTGAACCTGTTTGTGGTGGATATTGGGTTAATAATTTGTTGAAATGACGGGCACAATCTCCACATGGGTATACTTTGGCAAATAAATGGATATATTGATTCAAAGTTTCACGTTCTTGTACACTTGGTTTTTCAGGATATCTTGCTAAAATTGTATGGAATAGCTTATTCAAATGTTAGTAAATTGTCATGTTAGGTTAGTAAATATCCACTCACCTTCCATGATGAGCGTCCCAACTCAGCTTTTAACGTTTCATTTGCCATCTTAGGCATGAATGGTTCTTTAATACTGTTTTCATTGTTAAAATCCTCAACATTTTTTTCTGGTGTTATCGGTTTAGGCTCCGCTAGCGTAGAAGTAGAGGTCAAGGAGTAGTATAGCGTGATTAAGATTATTGCTGATAGCGCAACTGACACAACAGGATTCTTCACCAGTCTCATTTTAGGTGGTTTTGTTTTTTGTCGATGTTTTGGTATCTTGATATCTGTCAAATCTATCGTTTGTGAATTTTTGGTGTGTTTTCCCAGAACGAGCAAAAAAAGTACCAGAACTAAACCAAACTCACTTCTACAATTATCAACAAAATCCAGCACTAAAAGGTCAAAGATGAGCCAGGATAAGTTTGCAGTGCCTAAACCCCAAAAGCAGCAGTCTCCACCAGCGATAGCATCCAATGCCAGCAAGAACCCGTCGATAGCTGCGAGAGCTCCAGGTGGAATCAACACTGTCCATATAAACGCAGCCAGAGAGATGTATGCTGGCACAGTGAGAGCCAGGGGCCCTCCAAGTGCACAACCACTCAATTCCACATATATACCCAACTCGTCCAATGCCGTGAAGAGACAGCCACTTGATCTGGGTGCCGTTGTGCCCCCAGAGGAGACCACAGGCTCTTCAACACCATCCATGTCCAGATCAGTGGTGCCTCCATCAAGGGCTCAAATATCTGTCCCTGCTAAGAACCACGACAAGGCAGAGTGTACGAACCCTCAGTGTGCACACTGTGGACGTGTTATAATACCTTCACCAGTGGCATCCTTCCCCCTTGTGGAGACACCTTCGATTTCGGTTGGTGATTGGGAGATTTACACCACTAAAAAGCCAATATTGAATTCTGATGAGATAGATTCTGAAGAGAAAAGACTGAGAATACCCGTGCCTGAAATGATCTTTGGACATAACAAGGTGGAAATAAAGAATAAAGCGAAAAATTTCGCCATATCTTTCAATACACCTGATGCACTAAGTCTTGTTGACACTACAGGTGAGAATCTGATCCAGGTTTCATATTCAAAAGAATGGTTTAGTACAAGAGAGACAGGTACCGATGATGTCAAAGGTATTGTGAAACCCTTTGATTGGACATATTCCACCACATATAGAGGTTCATTCCCAGACGATTCAGTACCATTAATAGAAACAAAAGATATACACATCCCATTAGATAAACTGAAAAGACCTGATCCGATTTTGTTCTTTGATGATATGGTACTGTATGAAGATGAATTGGGTGATAATGGTATAAGTGTGCTTAGTGCCAAAATTAGAGTAATGCCAGAAAGATTATTACTATTGCTAAGATTTTTTCTTAGAGTGGATAATGTTATCTTTAGAGTAAGGGATACAAGAGTCTATGTTGATTTCAATGAAAATCTAGTCATTAGAGAATATAAAGAACAAGAGGCTAGTTATCAAGACGTGCTACGGAAGATATCGCCATTGACTGGTGATCCAAGAGCATTTTTAAGAGATCAAAATTGGATTGCAAATAAGCTTCCTGTTATCAAGACGGTGGTTGATACTGCTACACTATAAATTACTTCTAATGTACAGACAGAATTGATCACGTTATTTAAAATGTAGAGATGACTCTTTCAGCGGCAAACAAATCACCTTTATTTGTACCCTGAGTTGCAGTGATTTTTTGTAAACGATCACCACTTAATTTATGCAAGGCCTCATAATCCAATTTAACATTTTTCAATTTTTTAGCATCAATTTTGCTAAATTCACCACTTGTTATATAGACTCCAGACCAACCTCTAACAAAATTTGAAGATAACTCCACACTTCTCAAAAAATGTTTCACACTAGAGACAAGATTATCCACTTCACCTGATCTCTTATACTCAGCATTTTCAATCTCACCAATCCTAGCGAAAACATTGTAAGCAAATGGTAGAATCAATAAAATCTCTTGTAGGGCGAAAACAGCCTTATCAAAATGTCCAATATCGTAATAGGTCTCGGCTAATTCATACCATACTTCCGTGTCCAAAGGACTCAAATTCAAATATCCTGTTAAACCTTTGATATATTCTTGTGTGTTCTTGATAGTTTTACTCAATCCGACTCTTTTTTTCAAACAAATCAATTCATTGGCGTTTCTCCCACTTAGATACTTAATTGCAGTTTCTGCACCTGAGGTGGCCTCCAAATAAGTAGCTTTCAACACAGCTGCTCTTTGACTGTCTCCATCTCCAAATTTGTCCAGTATTCTATCCAGACATGTCTTTGCCTCGTTATCCTTGTTTGATAGTAATGATAGATAAAATTGTAGCTCCAATAAGTTATAATATTTGATAGAATCGATTGAATTGATGTTGGATCTTAAAAAATTGATTAATAGCAAGTAAGTCGAGGAAATCTGATCTGGGGTGAAAGTAGTGTACAGTGCATGTCTATGTATAGTCAACAGCTTCTCTTCTGACATCTTGGGCAGTTCAATTGAGGGCTTTAGATTCAAATAAATTAATCAAACAGATAGATTCTGAGTTTATAAGGGCAAATAAAGGATCTCGGTCGGAATTGACTTCATCAAAAAGTCGGAATTCGAAAAAATTCAAGCCATCACGAAAAGTTTTCAAGAAAATCAAGCCAAATTACTGTCATGAAAAGGCCAAAGATCCGCTGAATATCAACTTTCAACGCCACTGTATCTAGAAAAGCACGCAGGTTCTTTCTACACCGCCCAAAACAACACATAAAGTACTGATCATTTGAGAAGCCCAATCCACAAAAGCTCATTACATCACCTGTGATATAAAGTTCAAGTTCGGAGTATCAATATAACACAAAAGAATCAATTCTATAAAGCTTTATCACACAGAGAGGCATCTTTATGAATCATTTTTTTGCCAACTTTCTTGAATTAATACCTGTTCAAATATCACCCATTCACAATTTATCATCGATATTGTGCATACTATATCCAATAAGGATTCGATCTTATCAATAAGTTATAAATCAAATTAAACATTTTCCAATATGTCTTTCATCAACATTTGTCGTGACAATACCGATCCATTTTATCGTTATAAAATGCCTCCAATCCAGGCTAAGGTTGAAGGTCGTGGTAATGGTATCAAAACTGCCATTGTTAACACCAGTGAAGTTGCTCGTTCATTAGGTAGACCACCATCATATTTAATCAAATATTTTGGTTTTGAATTAGGTGCTCAAACTTCAATCAATGAAACAACTGATCGTTATTTAGTCAACGGTGTTCATGATGCCCCAAAATTACAAGATTATTTGGATGGTTTTATCAACAAATTCGTCTTGTGTGGTTCATGTAAAAATCCTGAAACTGTCATTATCATTAGTAAAAATGATGATTTAATCAGAGATTGTAAAGCTTGTGGTCAAAGAACAAATATTGATCCTCGTGCTAAATTGGCCACTTATATTTTGAAGAATCCACCTGAATCTGCTAAAGGTAACGGTAAAAAGAAGAAATCAGCTACCGCTTCAGCTAATGTTGTTGGTGGTGGTATGTCAATTTCTGATATCGCTTCTGGTAACAAAAAAACTGAAACTGCTGAAGATGAAGGTGATCAATCTGATGATGATGCCTTAACCAGAAAAATTAACGCTGAAGCTTCTGCTTTACCAAGTGCTCAAGTCGATGATGATGATTGGGCAGTTGATGTTTCTGAAGAAGCTGTTCGTAAGAGAGCTCAAGAATTAGAAGCTTTGAATTTGGAAAATGGTAGTGAATCTGCCTTTGACACATTTGGTGAATGGTTATTAGAATTCGGTGAAGATAAGAGCGAATTACCAAGTGATGTTGAAATTTATAAAAAAGCTCTTGAATTAGAAATCAATGAAGATGTTAACACTGTTCAAGTCTTGGCTCAAACTCTTTTCGATGAGGATATTGCTAAACAAATTGCTCCACATAAAGGTTTATTATCAAAAATCATCACCTCTGATAAACATGAAAAGGCATTCTTAGGTGGGTTAGAAAGATTTTTGGGTAAAGATCATCCAGAATTATTACCACAAATTTCAAAAGTCTTACTGCAAATCTATGAAAATGATATTGTTAACGAAGAAACCATTAAAGATTGGGGTAAGAAAGTCTCTAAGAAATATGTTTCCAAAGATATTTCCAAGACTGTTAAAAGAGCTGCTAAACCTTTCATTGAATGGTTAGATCAAGCTGAAGAAGAATCAAGTGATGAAGAAAGTGATTAATCAATATTATTACATAGCTCATAAGTTAATTTGGCTTTTAAGATTTACGAATAAACAATTATAGTTCATTACAAAGTGTAGCTTAAGTAAACATACGTTTATTTTAATATATGAAACCCAAAATCATGAGAACCCAAAAAACCAATTATACTTTAAAATAACAAAATGATATGATATATAAAGGATGCTAATTAATGAATGATGAAACAAAAAAACATAACCTCGCTATTAAAAATCATAAACAGCTTTCTTTTCTTGCTTCTTTTTACTCTTTTTATTACTCTTGTTATGTTTCTTGTTAGCACCATTATCAGCTTGAACTTTATGGAATGGAGTAGACATTTGACCTTTTACACCATTCATTTTGAAAAATTCACGATCTAAATCATCAGTTGCATTGAAAATAGCAGCTTGTTTACCACCATAATTTGCTGATCTAGATTCTTTACCTTCTTCACCTGCAATATGAGAAGAAAATGATAATTTGGATAAATCATCAGCCAAATTGAAATCTTTCAATCCTTTGGCATTAATAGCACTTAAAACTTGTTCTTTTCTCTTATCTGTTAATGAATCAATGGTATATAACTCTTTGTTGAATTCTGATTTTTCCTCTTTAGTAACTGGTGTATTGTCTGGATTTGGTGGTGGATGAACATATGGTAATTTACCATTAACATAATCTTTTAAAATGTATCTTGCAGATCTTGGTTCATCTGCACTACCAAAACCTTGAGTCATATAACCTCTAGCACGAGCGTAAGCAACTAAGACTTCTTGAGAGGTAGGTGTACCATCACCACCATCATCTTTAGATTTTGTAGGTATAGCAATACCATAAACAGCTTCTAAAAAGTATTTTGGAATTCTTTGTGCAACTAATTGAGTTGGACCTGTATATTCTCTCAATTGATCGATTGGTAAGACACCACAACAGACTAATTCACCATTTGTGTATGCGAAATTTGGAAACACTAAACCTGGACAATCACATAATAGAACTTCATCTGATAAATGTATAGTTTGGAAATGTTTAGTTTTACCAGGGGTTGATGAAACTGAAACTTTTTTAGCACCAATTAAGGCATTAATTGTAGAAGATTTACCAACATTTGGATAACCAACTAGACCGATTTGTAAAATTGGTTTTTGACCATTTGGTGGCGTTGTAAGTGGTTCTGGAGCTTCTCTCATGAATAAGCTTTCTAATTCATCAATACCTATAATTCTTGAAGCATCATCTAAATCTGGAACTTGCTGAGTTATTTCAGGTTTATAATCAGGTTCTTCTCGTTTTTCTAATAATTGATTAGCTTCGTAAGCACTGAAAAATGTGAAATTGATATTATTTCTCTTAAAATGAGCAGCCCAAGCACGTCTTTGCTTTGGAGTTAATAGATCTGCCTTATTGACAAGTAAAAGATTTCTCTTTTTTGAATCGAGTTCTGTAACATAGTTTGCTAAATCAGGTGATCTAAACATTAGAGGATGTCTAGCATCAACAATTTGTACAACTAAATCTGATCTTTCCACAACTCTCCACAATTGTCTCCAAACTTCTAAATTTCTTTCGAAAGGTGTCAATAGCAAATCATGGTTCTCCTGTAAACGAGCAAGACCTCTTCTCCAGTCTAAAAATGCTTCTTTTTCTTGTCTATCTAATTGAAATCTTGTCATTGTCTCATCCCAAGCTGGTCTTCTAGGAACTGTTAATTTATTCTCGTTAGCGTTATGTAACTGACTGATTTTCTTTTCTTCATCGTTTGTTAGCAGGTACGGATTCTTTGAAGGATCAACTTTAATAATAGTGACTTGATTGTTTTTATCAGCAGTAAAATCGGTATCAGCCAATTCGGCAGTATTTAAAAATTCATCTAATGCATTTTCCTGTGTGACAGATTTTAACTTGACCCAACTATCTTCATGTTTATCAGTAGTGAATCTCATTTCACCATCTGGTAAGTATTCGACTCTGTTTTCTTTTGCTCTGACATTGGCAATGGTTCTACCTAACCCAATTGTATTCTTATTTTTATGATGGACTGGTTTTGGCCCCTTTGGAGCCTTGAACTTCTTTGGAGCTTCGTGGAAACCCTTAGAATATATATGTTAGTCATTCTGTATCACATATTTCACTTATAAAGCTTTAAAACATACCATCTTAAACTATGAATATCCTTTTTATCTCTATCAATAATTGCACCAAAACATTAGAAATCATTTTCTCTATATAATTTTTTTTTCACATAAGAAATTCGCGAATCGAAAGCGATGAGGTAACCCGAGAGAAAAATTCTTAGTCAGCGAGATGATTTGATTGAAATTGTGTCAAGGAAGCAAATTGATCTGTGTTGTTGTTTAACTGTTTCTGACTATTGAAGATGATTGAAGTTGTTCAGTTGATCCCATTGGACTATCGTAAGTGTTGTGTTTGAGTGTTGAAGTACATGATTCTAATCGAATTCCAGAAATTGATAATGATGAGGAACTCAGTGATTTGTTTATCCGTGCTTCGTCTAAAGAGGAGTCTACGGATTTATTGGTGGATAAAGATGATGCTACTGTTGAGGTGAAGCTAACAGATGGCATAAACAATTTTCACGGTATAATTGATCAAAACTGGATACTTAAGGGGAAACACAAGAAGAATGCACAACCGGATACTGAATGGTGTGAATTATTCAAGCAAGCATTATTTCAAAAGATACCATTGAAGTCAATTGATACAACAGAACTTGCAGCGAAAGAATTTTTGGATGATAGCAAGGAGAGAGCTGTTGAAATTGAGCTTAAGTGCAAGATTGGACCATCAATTTACCAAAGTTTGGGTTCAGTTCAAGTGCAACACTTCAAGTCTGAGGATTTGTATGCTGACGAGCTTTTCGATTGGGCCAAAATTATGAATGACAGTAGCAATGCGCTACATAGGGAGCTACTGAAGGCTAAAGAGGAATCTCAGAACCTGAAGAGAGAATTGGAAGAAAGTCGAAAATTTCAGACACAATTGGTTAATAACTCTAAAAGGAAAGAGACGTACACATTGAAAATAATGACTCAATTGCTGAACGAGAAAAAATTACACTACGAAAGAATGTCCAAGGGTGATGCTACAGAAGACTTTGACGATTTCAATGTGATCGCTATAAAGAACACTAAAGATGATTTATCGAAGGAGATGAATCAAGAAAATAAACCAAAGACGAAAAGGTACAAGAAGAACCCACAGACCTCGAAACCTATCAAAAAGTTGAATTTAAATTTAAGGAAAAAGAAGGAGAAAGAGGAACGTGGTGATGTTAAAGATGACGATGGTGATGAGTTTGTACCGGATTCTCAGGATGAAGATCCAAAGGAAGATGTTGACAATGCCAAAGAGAGTAAAGATGAGGTGAAAAGGGAGCCCAAAGTGAAGGAAGAAAATGATAATGATGTACCAGAAATACCCAAGGCTAGTAAGGCCAAGTCAGAGAAATCTATCCATTTCAAATTTAAAGATGAAAAGAATGATGAGGACCTGAGCAATGAAAAGGAGCATGTTCAGGATCAAGACGACATCACTGATGCTGATACTGATGACGACGATGAGGACCAGGATCCAGATCAAGAAATGAAAGACAATGGTGATGGTGACGATACAGATAATAACGGGTCTGTGACAGACACCAATTCTGGGAGCGATGGGGAGTGATCTATATATAATGGATACATATATATATCAACTATCAGCTGTAGAAGGCTCGCCATATAAATTTCCAATCACCACAATTCTGGCCAAATGACATTACCTCATCGAATTCTCATCTATTGTATTCCAATTTAGCTAAATTCTAAATTCCCCTTACAGACCCCGGTGAAAATGGAAGAAATATCGATGGCAGTGTAAAAATAGATCAGCACATTCCAGCGAAAACAAAGGAGAAATGGCACCAAAAAAGCAGACAATATTGGCTGGAAACAGCCTAACAAGACAGCCCCACCAGGAGCTCCCTCCAGGCTCTGCCTGGCCCAGCACAACCTCTCTTCTGCCTACAAAAGCTGCCCAAACAGGCCGTTGGCTGCAAAGTGCGCCTACCGCGAAATTCCGACAAAATTTGTAAACGTTTCGAAATAAATTTGAGATTCAAGAATTTACACTTCCAAAACAACAAACACACCAAAAAAACAGGGGAAACCGCCTGAACAACTATTGCTATTCTTAACCAAGGTCTCACTGAAACTTTTTCTTTCGCTTCTTCACTTCTTGCTTCCTCACTTCGCTACCGTGTTTCCAGCTGCAATCATCTCAGAACTAGGAAATCAATAAGCCTCTTTTTCTGATCAGATCCATAAGAAAAAAATTGTCCAGAACAACAGGAAAGGGCCACAACCACTAGAGGGCTACAACCAAGACAGCTTCAGTTCACAGATATCGTTTCATTTCCAACACTTCAATTCAATTGTATCTAATTCACTGATTTTCCTTCATTTTATTCAATCTTCAGGATCTACATATTTTTTTTTCGCTTTAATATTTACGTCCCGCGTTCATTTATACCACAATCACTATTATTATAATTTCAAAGACTTTTTAATATCAATCCAATTTGCAGTCCATAGATATCCACAGCAATGCAATCTATCCAATATACCCCTTATGAATTACCATATACCCCATTGGTCGCTCAACAATTGGTGGTCAATTCTCCACATGTTAATAATCAATTTGCAAGATTTCAACCACAACAAGAATACGCTTATGATGAGAATTTAGAATACATAAGTAATGGTAATCCCCAACAGCAATCTATTCCAGGTGACTATGACCAATATAACAATCATATCAATGGTCAATTTGCATTCAACGATAACCTACAACAAGGTCAAATGAATGGTCAAATTGATGGTATGGGCTCAATAAACTCAAATTATAATGGGTTAGGCAATAATGGTGCAAATATTGTTAATGGTAATGGGTTTGGATCAAATCAACAATATCAAATAAATCAAGGAAATATCGAACAAGGTGATTTCTATATTGATGGTCAATTTGCAGATTCAAATGGGAATTTAAATTCACAATTTAGTGGTGAATCTAATGGAGGATTCGGTTCAAGCTCAAATGAATTTGGTCAAAATCCATTATTGAATGGTAATACAAATGCCAATCCTGCAACCGCTGCTTTATCTGGTCATCCTTTAGCTGGTAATGTTGATGTTGCTCCAAGTAGAACTGTTTATTTGGGTAATGTACCAAGTGATATCACTCCAAAGGAATTATTAGATCATGTTAGAAGTGGTATTATTGAAAATGTTCGTCTATTATCTGATAAAATGTGTGCATTCATTTCATTCTTGGATAAATCAAGTGCCTTATTATTTCATTCAGATGCTATTTTGAAAAGATTAACAATCAAAGATAATGATATCAAGATAGGTTGGGGTAAAAATGTCCCATTAAGTTCTGTTGTTTTGAATTCAATTCAAAGAGATGGTGCCACAAGAAATGTTTACATTGGTAATTTACCTAAAGATATTACTGAAGAGCAATTAGCCAATGATTTACAAGAATATGGTCAAATTGATACAATTAAGATCTTGAACGATAAAGGTGTCGCATTTATCCATTTTTGTTCAATCCTTAGTGCCATTAAAGTTGTAACTAACTTGAGTATCAAGAATGATTTCTATGGTGATAAAAAAATCTTTTATGGTAAAGATAGATGTGCGTTCATCACAAAGACTCAACAACATAACGCTGCACAATACCTAGGACTTGCACCTGGTATGGAGCATCTTGTCACCAATGCTGATAGAGAATTCATCTCATCCACTTTATTACAACAATCCGCTGCAGCTGCTGCGATTGCCACTACCGCTGGAGGTGCCAATAATTTAGGTAATAGAACCGTTTATTTGGGTAATTTACCAAAAGATATTAAAATTGAGGAGATTTGTAATGTGGTTAGAGGTGGTCTCTTACAACACGTTAAATATCTTTTAGATCGTCATGTTTGCTTTATCACTTTTATTGATCCAATTGCTGCTGCTCAATTCTTTGCCATGTCTCAATTACATGGATTAACTATACACAATAAGAGAATCAAGATCGGATGGGGGAAACATTCTGGACCATTATCTAATGCATTGACACTTGCTGTAAGTTCTGGTGCTTCAAGAAATATCTATATTGGTAATATCGATGTGAACAATCCAAAATATGGTAAGGAACAATTAAGAGAAAGATTTTTAGAATTTGGTGAAATTGAACAAATTAATTACCTTTTAGAGAAAAACTGTGTGTTTATTAATTTTACCAATATTTCTCATGCAATCTTGGCTATTGATAAGATTAAAATTGATCCTGATTTTAAAGATTTAAAAATTAACTTTGGGAAGGATAGATGTGGTAATATTCCACGTCAATTCGTCAATCAAAAATAACTTTCATAAAGAGAACAAGCATTGATACCAGGAAAAAAAATATTAATTGATTCAACAAGCATTTTATTACAGTCA
The DNA here is from genome assembly GCA_030582155.1 of Hansenula lynferdii. Classification (NCBI taxonomy): domain Eukaryota; kingdom Fungi; phylum Ascomycota; class Saccharomycetes; order Phaffomycetales; family Wickerhamomycetaceae; genus Hansenula; species Hansenula lynferdii. The sequence continues at coordinate 8,369 of JAKTWT010000054.1, read as the reverse complement.
TATACATACTTGCAACCCAGTTTTTCTTCATTTACTACACATGTTTAGTCAATCGTTTATTATATAATATATTAAGTTTCAAATATATTGATATCTGTAATTTGATTGTGCGCTGTGGCCGTAATCTAGCTTCAAGACTACATTAAGCTGTTCTCTGAACATTATGTGAACTAATTTTCCAATGCTGTGTATAACTTGATCGTACATTCCATTAAAACGTCTTCGCTATATATTTTCAAATCCAGTTTTACCAACCCACTATTTTTTTATACTTTCGAAAAATGATTCTTCATCAAGCAATTCAATACCATCAGAATCATCATCTGAGACACTATCATATGCGCTATCCAAATTAGCCTTCTTTACATCATTACCTGCCATTGTATCAGCTTTGGGTTCTGTAAATTTTGGTTTAGTTGGAACATCCTTTTCATTTCTAGAGATTTCATTAGATGGTTTAACAGCTGTAGTTTGAGATTTGTCATTGGTCATAGGCTCTGTATTATTTGCAGCTATTTCACTCTCGTCGTTAGGGCTTTCAGGTGATGAACCAAATAAGGAGTTCAAATCATCAGATTCTGATTCATTAACATGTTCTGCTCTTTTTTCCAATGTTGGACCTTTCGGGACAGCTGTGATTGGGTTTTTAGCCTTTGAACTATTTGACTTTTTGGACCTAGCCACGTATCTAAAGACATCATCAATAACAAAGGCGCCTGGAGTTCGAACCTTTTCATGTCTTCTGTCTAATAAGAATGAAGGACGAATTGCTGGTAAAGCTGTAGGAGCATGTGTTGTATTTCTTTGACGTGGATCTGCCACTTTCCCATCATGAAACTGTCTTGAAACTTCACTTTGATCTTTTTCTATAGCTACCTTTGTCAAAGATGAAGGGCCATTCTGGATCTTGGTTGGTTCTTCAAAAAGGACACGTTTTTTTGGTATAGTATTTGCTTCATTAGACCGCATAGATGACTGAGGGCGGCTGTTTGAAGATAGTTTCGACTTGGACTGAATCTGTTGATGATCTGATTTTAAGTTTGGCGATGGTTCAGGTATCTTTATCTCTCGACTTTTAAGTACCGATTCTTGAGACACTGATGAGTTTGCTGAATGTGTCTGTTGAGATCCTGATGTCACAATCTTTTGTTGTTGTTGAGATTTTGGTTGCAGTTGAGGTTTTGGTTGAGGTTGAGGTTGAGGTTTTGGTTGAGCCGTTGTTTGGGGTTTCGGTTGAGGTTTTAATTGAGTCTTTGGTTGAGCCTTTGGTTGAGCCTTTGGTTGAGCTTTTGATTGCACTTGAGCTTGAGCCTTTGGTGTCACTTGAGCTTGAGGTTTTGGTTGTGGTATAGGCTGAGGTTTTGGTTTTGGTTGTGGTTGAGGCTTCGATATATCTTTGGATTGAGGAACAGGTTTGGATGCAGAAGGAACACTAGAAATGAATTGGTCGGTTTTCTGTGGTAGATCTTGTGACTTGGTATGATTAGTGTTGGGGCCTGGTGACGGTTTTGAAATAACAGAGCTTGAGGCTGCAGTGACTGATACATTGGTCTGTGTTCTTAGATCAGCGTCATTATCGTCAGGCGAAACAAATAAAGGCTGCTTGTTTTGTTTTGGAATTGCTGTGTTGTCAATTTTTCCATTGGGCTTGAGCAAATTAGCCTCTTTTTGCAACACAAAGTTCTCTTGTACATTATTATCACCGCCATCACTCTCAATTGGAGATTCGGAATCTGAATCAGTCACAATAACTTTTTTGTGTCTTCTAGTTGATGGTATTTTCTTATCTTGATCTCCAAGTTTTCTTTTCAGGAGCTCTTTGAATTCTGGAGAAACATTGTCATCCATTTCAAATTCATCTTCTTCTTCAGATGGTAGATCCACTGATTCCACTGGTTTTGATTCTGGTCGATCAGGAAATGCTGCTTTACTTTTCGATATACCTAGATCGAGTTTTCTGGTTGCTGATACCGTCGGCTTTGTATGTCTCAACGTAGTCCCCATAACCTTCTTAATGACATTTTTCTTAGCAGCCTTTCTAGCTGGCGATACACTTCTAGACAGTGAGTCATTTCTGATAGATGAATTTGAGCTATTTGAGAATGAATTTTCCAATGCTGAATTTTCACTTTCTTCTCTTGTGTCAATATCATCAAAGTGTCTTGATTTCTTTGATTTTTGAGGCGATTTAGTCTTGGATCTTTTCCGGGATGTCGCTATGCGTTTAGCTTTCTCAGCATCGACTTCTAGAATTCTGTCAAACTCATCTTCTGTACTATAGACAATATCCTCATCGTCATCAACAACGAATTCATCTTCAGGAAGTCTACCACTTGAGCGATTTGTCTGTTTAGATTTTGCCCTAGAGGCTCCTCTTTGGGCACGCCTCGATATGCTCTCATTCTCCAATGAGCTTTCAGAGTCATAACCGTCCGTATCGGTGTTTTCCTTCAGCCATTGACTTTCTCTAACTTCACTAGTAGTCTTTCTCCGAGCTATACCTCTTGTTAGTTTCTTCTGCTCTAATTGACTATCGCTCTCAGTCTCTTCGTCAGATCCCACGTCTGATATGCTATTTGCACCTGTGTAATCGCTTGACATCTCAGTTCCTGAATTGGTTTTCAAATTCCCCTTTTCAAATTTCATATTGTCTACCTCGTTCTCATCATCGTCATTAAGTTCAAGGCCCTCAGATCCATTAAAAGTGGAATCAGTCCCATCGTCTTCGCTTACATCTTCATCATCTTCTTCTTCCTCTTCCTCAATCTCTTCTGCTAGCTGATTCATTGGTTTCTTCATCTCAGATTTGCTTTTCATCATCGCTTTTTCTTCATCAGCATCTGGCACCAATGGTTTGGTATTTTGGGCAGGTTTGATGATCCTGAATCTCCGTAGATTGTTATTTTTGTTTTGACCCTCAGATGAAGGTAGGCTTTTGGATGGAGAACCAAAGGCAGCACTTTCGGGAGTAGGTGACCAATCAAATTTGGGGTCTTGATTTCCATTGCGTTCAGTAGGCTCAATGCTTCTAGAAAATGAACGTCTCCGTGAATTTGATGACTTCAGAGGGGATGTGATATCGATTTGCGAAAAGCTCTCTTTGGTAATTGGTTGAACAGCCATCTCATCTTCGTCGTCTGTATCCAGTGAAACAAATAATTGACCCTTAGTGGACGTTGGTTCGGTTTTTGTGTAATTATCAGGCAGTAGCAATTGTTCTTGAACATCATCATCTGATGCTGATGAGGACTGAAGCTGCTCGGCACTTTTGTCAAAATTCAAACCCTTGTTTATTAAGAACGAATCTTGTATCTTGGGTATTGGGACCGATGATGTACGCTGTGATGGGCCTTTTTGGAGCTTTTTAAGTTTTTGACTCTTTCGTAGTTCAGAACGATGTATCGACGAGGAGTCTCTGGGTATATTAATTCGCAGTGATATCATTTTCCTCAGCTCGTTAAGACCTATGTGTTTGTAATCACTTTCAGAACCACTTGACATGTCCGAATATTCATCAAGATTTTCGAGCTGCTTGGTATACTTTGCCCGCTTCGTCCCATCGGGCAGCGTCTCATAGTGCAATCTGTGGTCTGGATACATTTTAGCAGTATAAATCCAATTTGATTCAACTCGGAAGCATGTGAAGTGATTGCTTCTTTCTTTCGGAGTGTGTGAACGTTTCCTTCAGCTTTGTTTTGAAACCACGACGCGTGCTTAAGATTGGTACACCGACAAGACAATAATTCTCACGGTTAAAATTGCGCTCTGGTAATATAGCAAATTCCCTGGCTGCCTGGCGCTCTGTTTGGTATATGTGCTTTGGATCAGCCCGTCGTTGTGAAAACCTATGCAGCGTTAATTAGGTGGTGATGATGTTTTGTAAACAAAGCTAAAAAAACTCAGACAGCTATGCTGACGTAATCAGATCCCGCGCTCATAATTAAATCCGACCGCTCGGATTTTCGACTGATCGTAAGCGATTAACAAAGAAGGCATTTTAAGGGACATGGCAAATTTCCAAGGATCATTATAATATAAGTAAATTTCACTCTCTGTTTTACTCTGTTGATTTTCAAAGATCAGTGATATCTTTTTGATCCATTAGAAAAGCATATATTGTACAAATAGAGTATCACAGGAACATGACATCTAGCTATACACTCATAACCTTCCCTTCTGCGGGGGACTCTAGCTCTGAAGACGTCAAGATAGCAGGAAACTTCACCAATTGGCAACCAGAACCGCTCAAGTACGATCCAGCAGCTAAAAGATTCGAGTATAAGGTTGATGATTTGGTTGATGGTGGTATAAGTGGGAAATACAGCTTCAAATTTATCGTGAATGGGAACTGGCTAGTTGATCAAAATTACTCTTCTGGTTAGTATCCTTGATTTCCAATAACGAGTGGTGCCCACTCAGTTTTGTGATACATCACCTAGTACTAACAACAACTAGAATATGATCATTCAGGCAATGAAAATAATGTGCTATTTTATGATTACTCTGCTGAAAAGAGCGCATCTGAAGAACTAACTTCCAAAATCAAGGAAGAAGTCACAAACGACAACGAAGCAGGACCACATACTCCTGATCCAACGCCTTATAGTCTTTCAACCCAAAGCACAAATATTCCTCAGACTTCAACCTCAACAAGTGCTGAAAATGATATATCTGCGGCGACCGCTAGTGCTGCTATTGTTGCTGGTGGTATTGCTGGAGCTTCAAAGCTCACCAAGTCTGAGAGTGAAAAATCTCCTAAAGAGACACCATCCATCATCAAAAACACAACTGCCTCAAAACAAGTTCCAAACAACAAGACGGATTTCCAAAAGCAACCAGAAGTCAGCGACAGCACCGAATTCATCCCATTGACGGAGCCTACCAAGGCAGAGAAAGATATTTCAACCAGAAGATCATCAGTTCCTGGACCTGAACCAGTTAAGAAACCTATTCCACCCACTCAAACTGAAGAACCGAAATCAAAAGACACAAAATCGTTCAAAGGTCCATCAGCAGACAATAAGGAACCTGCTTTGCCTCAACCAGTAGGCAGACCATCACCACCAAATCCAACTGGACTCGGTAATGAAGCACCAAAGACATCTATTCTTCCAACTTCAACCGCGTCATCCACTGATAAACCAGCTGAAACAAATCACTCAAAGGTCACTGAAACCGTTAGTCGTAATGGGCTAAACAGTTCAGATCACGGAAAGAGTTCTAATGAGGATCACAGTGAATTTTTCGATTCTTCAGAGCCATCCACGTTCCCATCTCAGGAAAATACCAGACCTTCAACTCGATTGACCCAGGCTACTCAATCACAACCACCTTCGAGTGGTAAAGACATTCCAGAGTATAGCATTGGGTTTTTTGCAACCATTTTGCACGTCATTACTCAATTCTTCAGACGCTGGTTTAATGAATAAAGTGGTGAGGGACTCAGGCTCTTCCTCTTGTTTTAATGACTCTCCTTGTGTGATTCTTTGTTGTTCTTTGTCAAATTAGCGACATTTCATCCGATTAGATCAAGTTTAACTTTATATTATATCTGGCGCGGTCACATTCATCTTTCACCAATTAAGCTCTTTCTTCTCAGGATGTCCCTAATATTTTTTTCAGTTCTGACCGTTGCTGTATACTTTTCCATTCTCCTTGTCTTTAATATTAGCTACTATACCAATATCAAGTTGATCTTTTATTCATTTTGTAAAGTTTCAATGAGATCGAAAAGTAGTACGCCAAAAACTCAAACGCTCGCGACCATCGCGAATCCTACAAGAAAGCTTTAGCGCCTAATGAGATTAAACAACTAGTAAACAAAGGAAGAACAAACGTAACATTTACCGCTATTTTGATATACAGCCATACATAAACTTATACTTATATGCTTAAGATTACAAAAAATAGGCTGCTTCTGTGAGAATAGATAGACCAAAATGACAGCACTGCTAGAGAAGCAGGCCAATAATAAAGATGAATATCATGGGGGAAGAAAGAAAAGAAAGATTATAAAGAAGGCTAAGATCGATGATATACCCACTGAAGTCGCTGAGATGATATTAGAATATACTGGGAGCTTGGATTTCTGGAAGTATATGGTCTTACGAGGCGTTAAGAGATTCAGACCATTGTTGGATCGAATTTACAATGTTCAAACTAATATTTGTATCCATAATCAAATGTTTATGGTTCCATTCAATCAACCGTATGACACACATATGTTTGATGATATACACAGATTCATGCAAAACTTGTTGGGCTGGCTCAAAGGTACACCAAAGGATGGTAAAAAGTATCTTTTCATAGAGATGGAAGTTTATGACAGAGAGTCAACTATTACTCTTTACCGCATTTCCAGATATTTGAGATCACAAAAGATACAATGTTCATTGTATGTCAGATCACAAGCACTAGCTACACAAAAATATGTGTCAGGAGTAACAGATTCCATTGCAATGAGAGAGATATTGACAGATCGCTTCCTATACCCAGGGTCTTTAATCATATTGGATCCGGGGTTCACTAAAGCCTTGAACTCTAAAACGATTCAAACAAATATTTCCAATCAATTCAAACTTTTCACATATCCTATAGATACATATGCAAGTGAGGATGGATATGGTAGTAATTTGATGCAAGATACTATACTGAAAGGGAAAATAGTCCGAAAGAAATCTGCAAAATTCGTTAAAAGTCTCAGATTGAATCGAATTAGTGAAGTATTTAAAAAACTCGACTTATCCGTTTTTTCAAATTTAAAGTCCTTGAAATTGGAAAGCTGTACGGGGAAAGGACATTTACAGTCAATCTGTGGGTTGAATATTCCAACTTTAGAAGAGTTTACACTGAATGATTGCGAACTAAGATTTTTTACGAAAAATGAATTCCCCAATTTACAATCACTTGAGATAACAGGAAGTAAAGGACATCTGAATGTGTGGCTTGGTGGACCATCTAAAACTGTCTTGACAATGAACAAGAACAATTTGGGTAATTTGAAAACATTAAAAATAGTTGTTCCGAAAATTGATCAAATTTTTGATAATAAATATGGTGAATGGCTAGAAACATTTGAGCTTGGAGCTCAATTGGTTGAAGCTGGTGGTTTTGCTGATATACCACATATTATATCCCGCTCAGAAACAGTGAAACTTTCCTCATTTACTGATTATGACTTGTTGCTCAATGAAATATTTGCACAGACTAGCAAAACAGATTCTATCAAGAACTTGAAAATTTTGGATTCGGTTTCAACTGACTTGGATTATCTTTTTAAAAAGTCATTTAAAAGCCTTTCAGTATTGAATTTATCTGGATTGAATCCAGCTTTGAAAGAGATGCCTTTTTTAGACATGCCACTTTTGGAGAACCTAGCTATATTAGGGTCTCACTTGGAGGTGATAAATATCGGAGGAATGAAAAATATCAAACATATACTATTCAAAACTACTGAACGGAAGGATTCAAGTGGACAGTCATTTAGGCCATGGAGATCTTCACATAATAAAGTATTTCCTACTGTGATTGATTTTTCTAAAATTCCACCGGAGTCCAAGACAAATTTGATAGATTTAAGATTCCACAAGGCCAAATCATATGAAGAAATTCCACCTTCCTATCAAAAAATGGTTATCGAATGATGTTGCTGAAGAAAAGTGTTCGAGACATGAGGGATTTTCCTCGCGTCATATGTGGAGCTGAATCCTCGATACCCATTACTACATCTCTCTTTTTGAGCCTATTTAGCATGAGCAATACCATGATATACATGCTCTACTTCAATGTATAAGCTAGCTACTTCAATTCATTATAATTAAATCTGTATCATGGCGAACAACATCTGTAGTATAAGGTATAATAAGTATGTGCTCGTTACGCGCAACAGAATTGAAATTCATTGACATAACTAGTCAAAAGTGCCGCAAAACAACAAAAAAATCCAGAATTCTCGTTCAAAGAATAACTCAAGACTTAAACAACATACCGGGAACCTCTATGACCTCACTTTATACCATTTATACCATCATTTGTACAAATAATGCCAAAAATTTTGCCAAAAAAATACGTCAAATATTGCCTCTTGCCAGAATTGAACTAGCGACCTTTGCATAACCGAGATCGAAACTTTTAAGTACAAGTGCAACGCTCTACCACTAAGCTAAAGGGGCAAACAGATGTTAAAATGTAAGTGCTGACAAAATCGTTTGTCAGCGTGCTGACGTAACATATTATGTAATAGTTGAAGGAGCTTTTTTTAGTCTATATTATCTGATATAGAGTAAAAGCAGTGAATATCCTTACAGAGCAAGTTACAAGCTTTCAAACGAACCTACTTTCACTTTGAAATGACTGACGGATCCCAATCT